>NEWO01001209.1:49031-62166 GCA_003013225.1 Phalaenopsis aphrodite
TACCCCAGCTGATCAGCACTAATCAAGCAGCTTTTGTGAAAGGGAGAAGTATAGGGGATCAAATTTTACTAGCTCAAGAATTATTACAAGATTTGGAGAGACCCTGTAGAGGAGGAAATGTAATATATAAACTGGATTTAAAGAAGGCTTATGATATGGTGAATTGGGAATTTATTATGGAATGTTTGGAGGCTAGAGGATTCTCAGTGGAGTTTTGCCAGACCATTAAAAGATGGCTAGAGGCTAATGCCAACTCAGTCCTTATAAATGGGAAAGCACGTTGTTTTTTCAAAGCTAATAGAGGTCTTAAACAAGGTGACCCTCTCTCCCCAAATATTTTCATTATGGTCTTAGATTATCTATCAAAACTAATTGGTGGCCAGGACAAAAGGAATAGGTTCAATGTCTATCACAACAAAGCTAAGATGGATATAAGTCACCTTATTTATGTTGATGGCATTCTCATTTTCACAAGGGCAACCAAGGGTGCAACTAGATACCTTGATGAGTGCTTGAATAAATTTCAACAGGTATCTGGGCTGAAAGTTAATAAAGAAAAATGTCAATTTCTTGCTAGAAAGAGAGTTCCTGTTCCAATCAGGAAGTGGATGACAAATTTCACAAGCTTTTCTACCATGAGCATTCCTTTTAAATATCTGGGCACCCAATTAGTCAGAGGTAGAATCAAACAGACACAGTTTGATGAGGTTATAGATAAAATCAATTCTACCCTTTAGGGGTGGACAAACTCTTTCTTGTTTAATGGGGGTAGGATCACCCTCCTAAAGAGCATCCTCACATCTATCCCCCTCTATACCCTCCAAGTGGCTAATATGAAAAAAAGGACCATTTTTATGCTGGAGAGAACTTTTAATTGATTTCTTTGGGCTGGGAACAGGAAGCAAATGATTTAGGCTAGTTGGAAAAGAGTGCCTAAACCTTATGAAGCTGGAGGCTTGGGTTTTAAAGGTCTACATCATATGCAGCAAATCAACATGTGCAAACTATGGTTCAAATTTAGATAAAATGAAAGCCTGTGGGCTAACTTCATGATGGCAAAATACTGTAAAAATGCTCACCCTATAGATGTTACAAAGAAGGTTGGAGACTCCAAGATTTGGACCCAAATGCTTAAGGGAAGAGAGGAGATTGACAAATATCTTATTTGGGAAGTGAGAAAGGGAGATATCAACTTTTGGAAGGATATTTGGTGCCCTGCTGATCAATTGGAGCCACTACAGAATGAAAAAGATGAAGATTTACTGGTTAAAGACTGTTGGAATGGCAATATGTGGTCTGAGGATGCCTTGAACAAAGTCTTGAAAGATCCTGCTGCTAGAAGTATCTCTAAAATCCAGTTTGACATAAATAAAAAAGACCAAATTCAGCTAATTAAAAGGACCAGATCGAGCATTTCATAGGACATCCATAATAGCCTGTTCAGATGGGAAGATTGCAAGTGGAATATTAACAATTGCCAAAAATTCTTAACTCTTTCTATGTTGTTCTTTCATTGGAGAGTCCTAAATGATTTAATTCCAACAGATGACATTTGGAAGCTAAAAGGATTGAAAGGCCCCTCAAGATGTCACCTCTGCAATAATAACCAAGAATTCAGTGATCATCTCTTTTCCAGATGCAATTTCACTAGGGAGGTTTGGAATAAGTTGAACTCTAACATTAACCTGAACCTGTTGAATGTGGGCTGGGGTAAGTTAAAAGACAGTTTGAGAGACTGGCAGGAAATTAACCTGATTCTTCTTCCCTTAATTATTGCTTGGTTTATTTGGAATGCTAGGAACAAGGTGAAACATGAGGACAATGTGTCTCCTTCTGATTATGTGGCACCTAACTGCCAGACCTATTTACATAAGCTGATTAATTCGAAGAAGTTCCCTCAGATTTTGAAGCATATGACTAATATTGATCCTAAACACTCTATGGTTATTAAGGTTAGATGGGAGAAGCCTCCTCATCCTTTCATTAAAATAAACACTGATGGAAGCTTCACAAATAAGAAAGCTGGTATTGGAGGTATTTTTAGAGATCACACAGGCAAAGTTTTGTTTTAATTCAAGGCCCCCCTACATTGTAAAAAATGCTTTGGAAACAGAAGCTGCTGCTCTTTACTGGGCCTTAAATTTTGCTAAGGATGTCAAGTGGAATTGTAATATTGCTGAAGTGGACTCTTCACACCTGGTGGAGCTAGTCACTACCACCCCTTCCCCCCCTTGGCACATAAACCAGTGGATTTATAGAATAAAGAAGATTATCACGGAGATCAAGTTTCAAATCAATTTTAACTACAGGGAATCCAATAAGCCTACCAACTTCTTGGCTTTGGAGGGCTCTAATTTGAGCCATGCAATGGTCTCAACTACCCTTTCTCTCCCTCTACAACTGTTAACACAAGGGGATAAACTTCAAATTCCTTATCATAGAATTCTGAACTGAAATCTTAGGCTCTTCATTTTGAGGCTCCAGCTCCTTTCTTATCAGCTGCCATCCATCTACTGTTCCCTGTCGGGATGTTTAGGGCTTGATGTTTTGTTTACATATATATATATATATATATATATATATATATATATATATATATATATATATATATATATATATATATATATATATATTCTGTTTTAGTTTCCTTTTCTGCTAGAGTCTTGTATGTTTGAGGATGGGTCTCCCTTTGAGAGTGTTACGTGAGATTTTTGGATTGAGTTAAGGAACCCTCTCCTTTTGTAGTTGCTTTTATTATTAACATGTAAGGAGCCACATAATGCTACTTTCACCAAAAATATATATATATATATAATTTTCATTTTGTCTTAGTTAATTAAATATATTGATTTTCAAAACCTTATTTTCCAAGATAAAAATAAAAATTTAAATTTGAGATTAAACATTGAAGATTTACATTTTACCTCTCTGGTGCTTTAATTCATTAATGAGGCACCATAAAATTTCAAGAATGCTTAAGTTTTATATAACAATTTATGAAGTTGAGAGCCCTAGGTGCAAAATTTTAATTTTGGAATTTAATATCCCAATCAAATTTTAGGATTGACCAAAGGTTAAATGGGCAATATTGATTATAATAAACTCTCTTACCGGTTTGAAACACAATGGGTTAAATGGTAGAAACCAACCTGTCCTTTGTCCTAGGGTCAGCTCGTCGCAGCTACAGCTTCTCAGCTTTGCAATTGCTGCGAGGAAGAAGCTATGGGAAAACTGGCTATTTGTTTGGTTTAGTTGTGTGAAAACAGTTGCGGGGTAGTTTTTTCTATAAAAATAACCAAACTGCCCCTATTTGTTAAAACTGTAAAAAAATTATTATGTATTTATATGTGGTGGTGTAATATATGTAAAAAATTTTCAAAACACATATTATTTGTTCATATGAAATTAATTGAAATTTTATATACATGTTTATATATATTTTTTAAACTCCTATAAAATTTTTTAAAAGTATGATATTTTGTGTTTATATATATTTATAGGAGCAATTTAAATATTTAATTGATTTACTATAAGAAAATTTTTTTTATTTGTAAACAAATATATTTTTAAAATCTTTTTTTGTATATATGTATCTTTAAAAATTTTGTGTATATATGTATGAAAAAATTTTAAATTTAAAGATCTTTTAAAAACCAGTCTTCAACCTCGAGGGGACGGGAAAATTGCGTACGAGATAGGGTTTCGTAAAAGGGGGCAACGAGGTAAAAGTGGCGTTGAGGAAGCTGGGCAGAGGCACATACCCAGCTTCCTGCGGTTTGCTTCTCGCTTTCCCCTACGAACTGCAGAAAGTGGCTGCCTCACCACCAAAACAAACGGCAAAAAAAAAAAAATTGGTTGTGCGGCACCGCGCCACATACCCACCGCCCTCCCAAACGTGCCCTTATAATAAAGATATAAATGCCACGTTGCCAATCATTACAACTTACAAATCAATTTAATAGGATGATACTAAATTTAGTGGGCTTGATGTTATAGAAGCATTAATTCACTCATTTGAAGCCCATCAATTGATGATTAAGTGTTAAACCTGCTAATAATGATAATTAAAATTTCATTGCATTCTATATTTGATTATCTTAAATCTACATTGAAACTTGAATTTGAGAAAGCTTAATAATGAATTAGGTTTTATACGTAGGAGTTGTTTAACTTGGATTAGAAAAGTTATACATCATAAATTAATCAATATTTTTCAAATGCCTTTAAACCCTACCTTAACTTGAGGCATTAAAGATCCCCAATTACCTTGAGTTTGTCCCTTTGGGGCACCCTCTCCCATAACTATCAGATAAAATTTTGAATGATTCTGATCCTCTCATTCATGAGAAAATTTAAAGCAATAGTTCACTGAGCACTATGGTTGCCTTAGCTTTAATATTGGATGATTAATAGAACAATGTGAGAAGTTTAAAATGAACTTAAAATGTTTCAAGAGATTTTCAAAGTTGTCTAGGGTCATTCGTGTGACATGTTGAAATCTTTTGGATATTTTGAAGGGCAAACTGAACTTACCATATTTTGTTCTAAAATCATCCTCGGAGATCTTTCGGGACCCAATAAGTCATAACTTGGGGTTTGTTAGTTACACCTACAACTACTCAAAACTTGCACATCTTACTTAGTCCACTACAAAATACATAAATGTTGCAAAAGATTAACATTTAAACTGGAATGTCGAGAAGAGGACATGCACACATTTAAAGTTATTTAATTAATGCAAAATATTATAAACTGATTGGTTGAGTACTTTCCTTTACCTATTAAACAAAATCATTTTTCAAAATAAATCAACATTTTCAAAAATAAAAATTTAATTGTTTCAAAGGTATCCATAAATCCTTTGAAATATCACTAAACATAAAACACTCTTTTGAATTTACTGGAGTCCCTCAGGTTAGGTAACCCACAGTTTTTAATGAGGTCTCCTTGGTTTAAAGAAGTGTAACAACTTGTTTAAGCTAAGAAAGTACAAAAGAAAATAGTGGTATCAGAACGAGGGAACCATGGGATCTTAACCGGTGTTGCTCTAATCAACTTTAACCCTCCAATAATATTTGAATAACTTTAGGGAACAATTGATTTGACATTAGAATATGACAAATTAGAAAAATTGACGTCTAATCCTGATACTTCTCAATCTTTACAATTTTTAACATCTAAACATAAACCTGCTACCTCTTCGAAGAGCTTGGAGCTAACTTCATGGGCAGTAATCTACAACAACACGAGGGTCTACAACAGCATGAGGGTCTACAACAACACTTCCATTCCTTAGAATTAAAGAACCAAGCCATAAGATTTTGAGGTTATCCGCCTAGTGCAACATAAATCCTTACTTTAGCTTTAGTCCTTGACACAATCATGTTGTGCAATTTAAGCCCTAACATGCCCTAGGATTCCAAGGTGTCGTTCATCACGACCTAAACCCTCACATCTTTCAGGCTATTTATGCAATAATCTCGCATAAATGTAAGCCCTAATTATTAAAAATCGGTAGATGCAACATTTAAATATAATTTTGTCTCGAAATTTAAGCCAAATCATAGGGTAGCTTGGGAAGTCACAGAGGTTCTCTTCTGGATCCATGACATCCCTTAGTCTCCCTTCCTTTAGATTCCATAATATATTTCAAATTTAAGTCATTCCTTTTTTTTTCTACACATCTTTGTCTGATCTTGTTGAAAAGTCCTATTCATTAAACTTCTTGAAGATAATATTCTTTGATTTTATCAAGATTTTTTCTTAGGTGACACTGGCTATCTAAGATAGAATTAACTATAGGGGCTTGCCCTTATAGGAAGCTTTTCCAAACCCAACTTAATATAAACCCTATTTAATTTTTCATATTAAATAAAGGAACTTGCTAGCTTATAATAAAATGATTTCGCAGACCAAACATATGTCATACATTTCTTAGTTTATTTGATTGAGCCTCACTGTCAAGCCATTTATTTATCTTTCGAGATAGATACATAGCTTAAGGTGTGGTGCTCTTTCATTTAAACTATGAAAGATATGGGATCTATTTGAGGTGTGGTGCTCTTTCATTTAAACTATGAAAGATATGGGATCTATTTGATTTCATTTTTTTCAAACTATATATATATATATATATATATATATATATATATATATATATATATATATATATATATATATATATATATATATATATATATATATATTAGCAAAGATAATATTCTATTGAGATCAAAATAAGGTTACAAGCTTTAGATGTGGGCCATCAAAATGGTCTCACTGGAGCAAAAAAGAAAGAGAAGATGTAGGAGATGTAGCTACTATCACCCTTTGGGACTCTACACCACTTTTAGGTAGGTAGTTGGCTAGTTTGTTTGCTTCCCTGTATATAAATTTTAAGTCAATCCTCATATCACTCATTATAAGCTTCATCTGTTTGATCCACTAGAGAATATGCCAGGGGGGATTGTTCCTATCATGTAATGCAATAGTTGAGAAGACTCTACCTTAACTTATAAAGAAACCCAGTTGTTCAATCCAGCTAGTTTCAAAGCTCAGTACAGTGCCATAATTTCAGCCTCGATTGCACCCACTACAATTATGGGACAGCAAAGCAAGCCGTTGCCCTTGTAGTCTCTGAAAACTCCTCCAATTCCTCCTCTCAGTGGAGAGAAGCTTCCATTATTGTTGGCTTTGACAATGTGATATGTGGGCTTCTTCCAAAAAACCTTTATCAATGTATAACTTGGAGGGCTAGCAGTTCTTGTCAAATTCATGATGTTGGAAAAGTTTTTCAAATAGACGAGTTTCTTAATGAATGCTAGGCAGTTTGAGACCACCTTTCCTGTGCTTACCGGTTGATGCTCATATTTGATATGGTTTCTAGCAGCCCATATAAACCAGGCAATAATGAAAGGAATTGGTCCCACCTTTAGGTCTTGCCATCCCCTCTAGCAGGTGAATAAGTTGTTCCATTCTAGATTCATTGTACGAATCTTTAAATGAGTTAAACTTGACTTCCATACCACTTTGGAAAATTTGTAGGTGAAAACAAGTGGTTAGCAGATTCCTCAGCACTTCTACACAAGCAGCAGATAGAAGGACCTCACAATCCCTTGAGCCTTAGAATATCATCAGTAGAAATCAGGCTGTTGAAGCATCTCCAACTAAAATAAGATATGGAGGGTGAGAGGAATTTGTTCCAAAGACCTTCTCCACATGGTACCTCATCTCAATGGTATAGCTTTTGTAAATTGCATTAGTTAAGGTTTGTTTGGATGAGGCAATTAAAATCAGTTGATCTTTTCTATTTCTACCAAAAGAAATCTTGGAGACTTGTTATGATGAATGTGCAGTAAGGAATGACTTGAGCTTGTTTAGAGACCATAGATTCTCCTCCCAATAGTTCTGCACCCTTAAATTCAACTCAAGTTTTTCAATAAGAGTTCCAGTAGTTCTGTTGGACACCATCTATCCTGCTATAACTAAATATTACCTTATCCTAGATCCTAGAAAAAATGTTGTTCAGCATCCTCTCTAGCCCTGAGCATATTTCCCAAATTCTGGAGTCCCCAAATCATTTAAATACCTTGCTGGGGTGAGCAAATCTGCAATATTTAGACCATAAGAACTGTGCCCACAGTGTATCATTTTTTCTAAAGTTGACCCATAATCTGCACAAGCTGATATGCTGAAGGTTTTGTAGGCCTTTGAACCCTAGGCCTCTTGATCAAAATGGTTTTGTAGTTTTTGGCCAACTAGCCCATATCATTTTTTTTCTTTGACCAGCTCAGAGGAACCTGTTAAATTTTCTCTCTAAAAGGAGTTGGGTACTTTTTTCTATAATTTCTATTTACAGTGTAAGAAGGTAAAGTGGTTAGTATGCTTTTAAGTAAAGTTATTCTGCCACAATTTGATAAAAAGGAGTTAGTTCAACATTGTAATTGGGCATTGGTTTTATCCACAACCTCATCAAAGTTAGATAGCTTTGTCTTCCTTTAAGAAATTGCACTCCCAAATACTTAAAGCGTGTGGACTTAGAGGAGAAACATGTAAGATTGACGATCCATTGCTTGGTTGAAGGGGGAACCTATTTGCTGAAAATGATTTGGCTTTTGTCCTTGCTGAATTCCAACCCTAAAGTATTTTGAAACTCTTAAAGGCATCCATGTAGCAATCTTGCCGCAACATTATTAGCCCTTGAAAAGATTGTTATGTCATCAACATATATCAAGTGGCTGATGTCCAGAGTAGACCTGTGATGGTATTGATTATAGTTTTTCCAGTGGCTGGGTCTATCCAACAACCTAGAGAGATAGTCTAGGGCAAGAATGAAGATAGTAGGCGATAGAGGGTCTCCTTGTTTTAGTCTTCTGGACGCTTTGAAGAATCCATGAGCCCTTCCACTAACTAGCACAAAGTTCCTATTTCCTTCTAGCCATCTTCTTATAGTCAGGCAAGAGACATTGGAGAAAACTATTTCCATGAGCATTTCAAGCATAAAATCCCAATTAATCATATCATAAGCCTTCTTTAAATCTAATTTATAAATCATGTTGCCCCCCTACAAGGCTTTTCAAGGTCATGAAGTAATTCTTGTTTTAACAAAACATTTATCTCCAATGTACCTTCCCTTCATAAAGGCTGCCTGTTTGGGGCTTATTAAGTGCTGCAAATGAGGTTGAAGCATGGTCAATAGTATCTTGCTTATAATTTTTCTAATTACGTTGGTAAGACTTATGGTCCTAAAATGTTGCCATTATTCCTTAATGTTAGATTTTGGTATAAAAATAATGTTAGCTACACTAAAGTAATTAGGTAAATCATAGCCTTAGAAGAATCCTTGTATAGCTGGCACAACATCATCTTTTATAACATCCCAGATCTTTTTATAAGAATTTGAGGTGAACCAATCTAGTCTTGTTGCTTTGGATCTATCTATTGAATAAATAGCTTGTTTGATCTCCTCTTCAATTAGGGCATCTGCAAGGTTTATATTGGCTGTATGGATCTGGTCAGAGGTGAAAAGCTTAAGGTCTAACTGCCTTCTATTGTTTGATGAGCAAGTCATTAGCTGCTGACAATATTGCACAACACTATCGGCAATTGTGGTATTTCCAAGATTATCTTTGATCTGATGGATGGTGTTACATTTTCTTTTGTACTTAATACAAGCATGGAAGAACTTTGTGTTCCTATCCCATTAAATGAATTTTCTAGTGGTAGCCTTTTTCTTAGAAATTTCTCTTGCCAAGTCACTGCAGTGAGTAAGTTTTCATTGGCCTCCATCAGAGTGGCCTCATCAGTCAATCCATTCATAACAGCAGTTTCAGTTTCCTTCAAGTCTATCTCAGCCTGTTCCACCCTTGCGTGAATGTTGCCAAAAGTTTTCCAATTCTAATTATTCAGTGCTTTGCTGATTTTTTTCTGCAGACCCCAGAGTTTAATCAGTGGATTTTGATGATCTTAGTCTCTCCAGTGTTCTTTAATAGTGTTCAGAAAATTTTTATGGGAAGAACAGAGATTCAAGTATCTAAAAGGGGCCTTGGCCTATTGTTGATTAACTGAGGAATTTGTCTATTCTTGCCCACAGCTTACCCCTACTCCATGTGAAATCAAGCCCCTATTGTAACCCAAGTCAAATAAACCAGCTATGTATATGTTTTCATTGAATGTAGTCATACAAGCCATGTTGGGAGGTCTACCACCTCTCTTTTTAGTAGAAATGGCCAGGCAGTTAAAATCCATCCCACAATCCAAGCCTCATCTTGTTGGTTCTTTATTAGGTGTAGTTCCATCCACAGCTCCTACCTTGTAGTTTTAATACACTCTGCATACAAAATAGTAGCTAGGCCTTTCTGGCCAGCCATTGTAAAAGAAAAATGTAGGAATTGGGGGTGGTTTCTCAGAATGACACAATTCACTTTAACTATACAAAAAAGCCAAATCTTTTTATTGAGATTAGTAAAAAAGATAAAACCTGGGAATAATTTCAGGAATTTAATAGGATTATGGTGAACCAAAGGTTCCAAAATTGCCAAGAACCATAGTTTTTCGTTCTATTTAAAAACATTAGCCTTTTTAGAGAAAGGGGATGGGCAATCCCTCTTATATTCCAGCACAGAGATTAATCATGGTGCAAGGATTTAGATCTCCCTCTAGTTAGTATATTGAGGGAATCCCTGCTGGATAAGTAAGAGCTACCTACCTCCAAGATATAGGTATCCTATTGTGAAGCCTAGGGTAGTTTTTGTTTCTTCCTGCCCTTTGAACTTGCTAGTATTAATCCATCTTCTACTGCATTTTCTGTACGAAATAAGGAGGAGGAATTTCTATGTTTTCTAGAGTGTCTTTATCACTTAATGGTGGTTCGGGGGGATCAAAAACACCTTGAGTAACTGAATCTTCCAATTCTCTTTCTGTCTCAATTGGTATTGTTTGCATCTCCTGAAAATCATCCATGGATTCAAAATCTGTCTAGAGTGGCAAAGTCTACACCGCCTGACCTTATTCACTGGGTTCAAATTCTCTCTGGTTTACCACATATTCTCCTATTTTGTTTATCACATTATCTTTAGTTTGATCAGAGTATTCTTGTAGAATCTGTCACCCAACTTCTTCTGCATTTATAGTAGTAGTAGCCTCCTTGCTTTTGATATTCCTCTTCCCACCTATAGAAATTTTAAGATGTGTATGTAGTCTATGATAATGATCTAAGGTGTACGCAAAAATAACCCCAGAGCTTTTTTTTTGAATCTGCTATAATGGCGTTCCCTATGCTCACTTTCTCTTGCAACCTGCCAACAAGCCGCAATGCCCGCAACGTCGCTCCCACTATCAAGTTTGGAGACAGATTTGATGAACTTGATGTTATGTTAGGAATGGCTCCCTTTGTCATATTGAAAGTAACCACTTCGAAAGTTTAGGAGCCATCGGTTTAGTTCAACCAAAACTGTCCTTAGATTTTTCCTTCTAACAAGAAGGTAAAGATTACTGCCACCACGACACCTTTTTGGAATCATTCTTATACTTATTTTTGAGATATTACGCTTTAATGGAAGGTACTTTTGTGTTTCTCTTTCAGATATAGGTAAAAAGGTGAAAAATACCTAAAGGAGTGAAAAAGGAACAAATTTGGAGCAAATACGTAAAAAATGTGCAAAAGTGTTTTGGCCCCTAAGCACCAAATCTGGTGGTTAAGCGCCGGATAAACAGAGAAAGCCGCGCCTAAGCGCCAGAGGCCCTGAGGGTAAGTGCCAGTGGCAGTTATTGGATGAGTAAATTTGGTTTTTGTGAATTTTTAAGGGTTTTTGAGGCACCTATTGGATTAATAGGTGGTTACAACCACCATGGATGAAAATTATTGTGAAAGGATGCATCTCTTGGGGAAATACATCAAATCAAGACACATTTTAAAGAGATACCAAGGCACCTTTTGAAGAATTATAAAAGAAGGAAGATTGAGACTTTGAAAGACCTTCTGAGAGTACTGGGAAAATTTTGAAAGTTCTAAAATTGGGGAGTTAGTTGGAGAGATTTTCAGGCACGACATGTTTATCCTTTTTACTTTAGTTTTATATTGAGAGTGTTGTAAAAGAGAACAGATTCAAAGGAACTTCAAGAGTTTGGTGGAGGACTTGAGATAAATTTTTATCTTTGGATTACTTTTGGTTTTAATTGAGACTTATTGTTGGTTTGACAATGATTTCTACTTTTAGACTAAAGTGTGATATTATTTTCTCCATGGATTCTGAGTAGTTTTCTTTATCTTTTTTCTTAAAATTATAAGTAATTAAGTGTTGGATGGAATTTGTGGAGAGTATTGATCTTTAATGTTGGACGAAGTATTGATGATTTAAATCCATGTACTTCATTTAATTCTTAATTTGGCCAATCTAGATGTTAAAATTTATTGTGAGAACATGTAAGAACTGAGCTAGTATTGTCTCAGTCAACAATTGGAAATAATAACATGAGGTTGTATGAATGAGAATATAGTTCATATGACTGAGTGCAAAAAAAATAAGGAAATATTCATTGAAGGGTGTAGAGTTAGAGGACTTTAATGTGAAAGGTTAAAGCCCCCCACTTGGTTTATTATTTTAGATTCTGATATGAGATGTTAGCCCCCAGGTGAGGGGAATCGAGGGAACTCTAGAGTGAGAGCAAATATCTTCCTTACCTAGCTGGTCTTCAGAACTATTCAAACTTTAAATTAGTCAATGTTCTTTATAGCATCTCTAGTAAGGGTAAAGAATATTATTGCTCCTATTTGGCACAACACAATTTGCATACTTCCTCAACAGAATTCCTATACTTATTACTGATTCATGATAAAGAGAAATATATTTTCATATTTAGTGTTTTTCTTCTATAAAAAGACAAGTTATTTTTTTAAGTTCGTACTATTTTTGTGAAAATTTTAAAATTACAAAAAATATTTAAACTTTCTTTACTATGAAAATGTCTTTAGTTTAAAAAATTGCATTTTTAAAATTAGAAAGGTTTCCAAAAAGTACATATTGCATATTGTTGACCTCAATTCTGGTTGAGGTTTAGTTTTTCCTCTTTAGTAGCCCAGGGTCTAGCCATAAGACTTTTCCTATTGACTATTCCTAGAAAACTAGACATGGAACCCTCACCACTAGAAATTCCAAACCCTTCTCCACTGAACATGAAGTTCCACATATTGGACCTAAACTCTAAACACTTAGTAGGTGGGGTCACTATGGGGGAAACTCAAGATGAGTCACCCTTAGGATTGTTGAACCTTAGGGTTGACCCTGAGAGTTTGTTTGGAGCTAAGGCATTCTCTACACTCACAATCACTCACATCCCTGAACTCAAATTTCTAGCCTAGATCCGTTGATCTTTTGGGATACTCATGTAGATGGTCCCCTAAACCTACTAGCCCTAGGGATATGGTCTGGCTAGAACCACTACATAGAGGACCCAAAATGGGGTTTCCATTGGTCCATGGCTTATTGGTGATGATTGGTACCTTAACTCTACCAAAATACCCATCTTGGCCTTTTACCTCTAAAACAACCCCTAATTACCAAAATACCCCTCTTGGGCTCAAAATCCCAAAAATTCCAAAAATTCCCAAAACATTCCAATAAATCCCAAATATTCC
>NEWO01001209.1:62933-79778 GCA_003013225.1 Phalaenopsis aphrodite
GTCATTTGCACCCACTTGGACCCATACACTAAATGTGCCCTAACCACCTTAAAGCCACCAAATTAACTCCACCACAGCCATTAGTTGGACTTAGTGACCAGTCCAAACACCATGAAACCACCTAAATCAAGCCATGGACCAAAGGTCCCCCAAATTAAGGGATCTTATTTCCAAAAATTCACATGCTTAAGATATCTTTGCCAAATTCAAACACATTTGCATTAAATTGCTGTGATAGATTCCTCTGGGTTCTCTGAGCTCCTAGCCACCTCCCCCTGGCCGGCCGGCCAGCCTAGTGGCCGGAAAAGCCCAAAACCAAGAGCCACCCCTAGGGCACCTCACCCAAATCAAACCTATAGGCCAGCTGATCCAAATCAAACTATGGAGCTCCACTGCCCTCCACCTAAGCACCACAATGCACCCAAGCTTATGCCCTGAGAGCCACCTCATGGTCATTTTTATAAAAACTCACCTCCCGCGGCCATGGGAGGTGTGCTGAAAATTTCTCAGAGAGGCCTCTCCAAACTTCACACAGAGCTTCCCTAAGATCCCCTCAGTGCATCCCAACCATTTCCCCTCATCCATTCCCATTGTCGGAGCTCAATTTTGAGCTTGAAACCTTGCCGGAAACCAGGACAGAACCCAATACACCTCCACACTCCACCAAATTTCAATTTCTTGTGCCCACACCTTCGCAAGAGTGAAATAAGCCAAAGCCCCATCAAATTCCCCTTCCACGGAGCCTCTACCATAGCTCTAGACCAACACCTGAAATTGAGCTTGGTCGAATTCATACCTAGACCTTACACCAAGACCAGGGACTCAATCCCTAGCCTCCTTGGACCCCAAAGAATGTGCCAAACACCTCTGACTGAAGCCCCCTTCTCAGGGCAAAGGTATAAAACTCCTCCTCCTCTCGAGCTTATTTTGATTCTCCATTTACTTAAGCTTGATTTCAGGGTACCATAGCCGTATGGATGTGTTCGTATCACTTGGACGAGTCCATAGGATCAAACCCAAAGTGATTTGGTTGAGTTTAGGCCAAGATCTTAAGGTTTTAGTCTGGACGGGCACGAGATCATTCTATCGGGGACAATGACGGGGAGCCATTTGATCAAGCGTGTATCAAATGAACGGGGGAGATCGAGTCTGACAGCGCTTTAGGACATAAACAGTGGGTCGAGTCAGCAAGCTACGTGGACAGCGACATCCAACTAGAGCGCACCACGCGCGCAATTGGAGCTGCCTAGGATCTAGTCAGCACGCGCTGTTTAAAAAGATAAATAGGGCTTTTTCCTATTTATTTAAATACCCTTAACTTCAAAAATACATAACTTTGTGTAGAAAAATCACAAAAATAAAATAAAAATACCCTCTTGCTCAGTAAACTGCGGAGAATAATGTGAAATAATTTTCAAGTCCATTTGATGCATAAAATATTTTTAAATAATTAAATACTATTTGGAATCATTTGATTCTCCATACATATTAACACATCACTTTGGCTTGAAATTTTAACATATTGTAGCTTCTGTATGGGGGAATACTCTCTGATTTTTTCAAAGTCAGATCAGGTTCCTATATAGAGATCTATATTTTCAAGTTATTTCACATCATTTCCTTAAAATAATTATGGAAATTAGCATATTGGTTATTAAATCCCAAGAAAATTTTGGAAGGTCTACCATGACTAGAGAAACTTTTAAAAATAATTTCATGGGTCAAGTCATTTAAAACATCCTTAAATTTTCCAAATACTAAATCACTAAGATAATTAATTTTGAAAAGTATAAACATTTAAATGACTTGATTTTTTATCTCTACTGCGATTTATGATCCAGAGAACACATCATAAAAGTTTCAAAATATTTTGAGTTAATTTGACAACTTAAATTGATTTTTAAAGATAAATACCACTCTTAACACTTAAATGATTTTTTAAAAATCAAAATATAACTCAAAAAATTATGAAACATAGTTTTTTGAGTTATCTGTGATCAGGGGTATTTTCTAAAAATAAAATGATATTTAAGATAAAATTTTGATTTTTAGCCTATTCTAAATATTTAAATAATTAAAAATTCATAAAAATAATAAAACTCATAGAAATATTCTAAATTGTTTCTTAATCACCAAGGAATAGTTAGAATATTTTTCTTGATTTTCTAAATAAATATATTGAATTTCAAAGCTTAAAAATAATTTTTAAAAGGCTAAAAATGAGTTTTCACTAAAACAATTCCAATAAATCAATGAAAAATCAAAAAAATATAAAATCTACACCTATAAGTTCTCTGACCTTAGGGAGATTTTTCAAAAATGCAAAACTTAATTTTCACCACTTAAAATATTTTATTTTTACTAAATAACCCTAGAACTTAAAATAATTCTAATAAATCACAGATAATTCAAAAAATTGTCAAATTTGATCCAAAGGTTCCTCTGGTCTAGCTCTACCTCCAGTAAAAATTTCAAGGGATTATAATTTATCTTGGTCAAGTTAGGAATTTTCTTTGAAAAATCATATTTTTGCATTAAAATAATTATATAAATTAAATTAAAATTTGAAAAATCACATTTTCTCCTTTGATGTCTCAATGGACCCATGAATGAGGTAGGATAAAAATTTTAAAGTCATTTAAATTGAATTTGACAAATTATGAAGCGTCAGAGCCTTAGGGGCAAATGTGTAATTTTGGAAATCTTGCCTTAATTAACATTTAGGCTTAATTCAAGGAGGGGAATGGGTAACCTCTGATCTTAATCAATTTATTTGATGCTTGAAATACAAAGGGGTTAATTGGTAGAAACAATTCTCACTTTCTAAATTAATCAAAATTTGGAAGCTTATTAAAATTAAATGATCCTGGACTTAGGGGTATGACTTCTGAAGCCAATAATTAATCAAATTAATACCCCTATGTTAACTTTCAAATAGAATTCAAATCATGAATCATGACTACTTAAAACTTGACCTTCTAATTAGGACACTCACCTAGGTCTTAAAGGGCTTAGTGGTGACTTAGGCTAAATCAAAATTGACTAAATGAGGATTAGAGAAATCAACATAATTAAATCAAACATCCTCGAAACACCATTAAGCCCAATTAGGAATAAAATTTGTGTAAGTGTCCAAATTACACTCACTTGCCTCTTCAAGGGTCTTCACCCACATAATTCTTAAATTGAATGATAAGTGATAGTTACCCTATTCTTAGGGATAATTGGGACATCAATGTTTACTGAGCATTAAGGATAATTACAGGATGAACCATTAAGCAACATTATAAGTTTAAATGGACTCGAGGCTTTTCACTAGTTGATGAGAGGGAGGCATTGACCTGTTTCCCTCTCCTAACTTGTTGGATACCTCAGAGGCCTATTAAACTTAATATTTTTTGCTTAATGAAATCATCGTTAATTAAACTTTTAAGGACTTACCAAAATACAACATAGAGTTAGGAAAACCCCTCAGAACTCTACTTTTCCTACTCTTCATAAATGCCCTCACATGCATTTTCAAGTCTCAGGTGGTGGAACGAGAAGACTCGCCAGGTACGCTTTTACAGTTTATAGTACCGTCTTTCTTCTGCCTTTTCCTTACATGTTTCATGCTTGCATTTACCTACATAAACTTCCATGTTAACTATAACCAAAACCAAAACTAAAACCAACCATGATAAAATTCACCACCACAACATTCAAGATATAAAACAACTCAAAATTTAATCACAAACATCACACAAAAAAACCACAATTTCAACTTAATTAAGATGTCTCTATCGGATGATCGGGAATCCCTCGGAGGAGGTAACCTACGGTTGCTAACGAGGCTTCCCACGGTTTAAATGAAATTATGGAACTCATTAAGTTGAGTTTAGTAAGTTCATTTATACTAAGTGAATCCAATAGAAAATAGTGGTGCCGGAACGAGGGAACCGTAAGATCCTAACCGGTATCGCTCTAATCAACTTTAATATGCCCTCATAAAATTTAAAGAACTTAAACAATAAGGCCACCTGATTTGATGTTATAACTTGACACACTAGATAACTCAGACTGGTCGTGGCAAGGAGCTTGGAGCTAGCTTGGTGGGCAGCACGGCCATCTTCAACAGCAAAACCTATCTTCACCAGCTAAACCAATCTTCCTTCCTTAGACTTAAACAACAAATCCATAGGACTTTGAGGTTGCTTGCTTATGCAACGTAAATCCTCACGTTATCTTTAGGCCTCTGCATAGCTCTGCTATACAATAGAAGCCCTAACTTGTCTTAGGATTCCGAGGTTGTCGTTTATCACGACCTAAATCTTCACATCTTCCAGGCAATTTGTGTGATCATTTCACACAAATGTAAGCCCTCACTAATAAAATTGGCAGGATGAAACACCTAAATATTTCTTCTCAAAATTAAAGCCAAACAATAGGATAGCTTGGGAAGTCACCAAAGTTCTCCTCTGGATCCATGACATCCTTTAGTTCTTCTTCCTTTGGATTCTACAATAAAATGTTCCAAATTTGAATCAATCCCCTTTCAGACCTCTACATCCAATTTCGTTGAAGAGTCCCACCCTTTGAAATTCCTTGAAGATAATTTTTCTTGATTTTTGTCGACAGTCTTCTTAAGTGACTTTGGTAATTTGAGATGTAATTAACTATAGGGGCTTGCCCTTATAGGAAGCATGTCCGAACCCAACTTAATATAAACCCTATTTAATCCTTTATATTAAATAAGGGAACTTGTCAGCAAATACAAAGGTTTTGCAGACCAAACAGACGTCATACTTTCCTTAGTTTATTTGATCGAGCTTCATCCTCAATTCTTGTGTTTATCCTTTGGGATAGATATAACATTTGAGGTACAGTGCTCTTTCATTTTAAACAATGAAAAATATGGGGTCAGTTTGATTTCATTCTTCAATGTCCTTCCGAAGCGACCGACACATGTCTTCCGTGCAGGTTCGATATTTAGGTCTTTATCAAAAAGTCCTATATTACTTGATAATTATACGTATACTTGTGTAGTATCCCAATATATATAACTTAAAGGTTAAATTCTTATTTTTCTTCGGGATTTATGCACTATAATCTTGTCAAAGGCGATGAGAGAGTCTCTGTTTTCATCCTTGCTTTGACCCACAGATTTTCTTAGCTCAATTGACATGCACATCCTCGGTTGAAGTTTGTTCATTAAAGGAACAATCTGGGATAACCTGCATAGATGAAGACTTGTTGCTCGGTACCACTGACAACAACTGACCACTCTATATCTCCGTTAACATCAGTAGAGTTTTATTGTCCAGAGTTTTGGTAGATCCTAGAGCATCACTCAACTTAATGAGTCTACAGAGATTGACCTATTTAGACATTAAAGCTCAAGAGCTTACAACCAACAAAATGATGTTAAGGGGATTTAACCAAAAGGGAGAAAGAGCCTTTGGATCAATTACATTGCTTATAAAATCTTGAGAATTAGTAATACCTGCTAAAGTCCATATCATTGCTGTTGAGACCTCTTTCAATGCTCTACTTGGTCAATCATGGAATCATGAACACAACATGGTTCCTTCATCCCTACACTAATGCATTAAGTATTACAAGGAAGGACAAGAACACTACATCAAGGGAGATTTACAAGCATTTTTCAGTTCAAGAAGTTGACATTCATGAAGACGCTGCCTACTACATGCCTCTAAATAAAACTATCTACTCTTGTGAAGTTGTGACAAATAAAAATTAAGATTTATATGGATCAAAATGGAAAAACCATTCAGCTCCACTTCAACTATCTTCCACCACAATTTTGCATCAAGTTGGTGGGGGTTCTTTTAGTTTGCGGACCCAAGGATGAGGCCGGGAATGTAGACGAGAAAGAACCAGTATGATTGTTGAATAGACTAGGCCGGCCATCAACATCGAGATGGAGGAAAGTCCTGATAAAGAAAGCTCCGAGGAGGAAATGAAGATGATAAAACAGAAGAAACCATAGTACGAGATATCCTTGGAAGTTGTGAAGAAAAACAAATATGAGACGATGTATGATCGGATAAACCACAATGTGAACACCATGTCACTTCAATCCACCCTCAAAAGGTTGAGAGTTTGGAGGTCAAAGAATTTCGTAGTGCTGGTTTGAAGCATAACAAGTTTTACCACTCTACCTCTTCTACTAGTTCTGAAAGTCGTGTAAATTTTGAAGAGTATTCTAATGAATTAATGAAATTACCTTTTGCTTGCTTTTATCCTTATGTACAAAAGCTAATTCAACAAGAAAATTTCCCAAAATGAATACCAAAGGATAAATTAAAAATTTTTGAAAGATTTAGGAATGTTAAAAGTTGACGACCCAACTTGAATGTTCTAAGATTTGGTATTGTGGGAGCAGTCGATGACCCAAAATTTTGCATAATTGTTACTAGCAGATTAGAAGAGGATTGTCTCCATTTAGAGGATGACTCTCAAGAGTAGTTAATAGATGATGCTCCGCCAAAATTTGAAGAAGAAATTAGGTCGATTATTGATGAATTTAAGCAGGTCAATCTCGAGACTGCGGAACAGCCTTGCCAACCTTTATAAGTTCTTCACTCAATAGTGAAGAATCTATGGAGCTAATCAAGCTATTATCAGAGTTCAAGGATTGTTTTGCCTGGAGTTATGTGAAATATCAGGGTTGTTTCTAGAGGTTGTAGTGCATAAACTCGTGGGGGACAAAGATACGACCACAGTAAAACAAGCTAATAGGAGAATGAGCCTCAAAATAGAACAACAAGTCGTTGCTGAGGTGAAGAAATTAATAGAAAGTAAATTTGTACGAGAAGAGGAATACCCCATATGGTTAGCCAACATTGTGCCGGTTAAGAAGAAAAATGGGCAAATCTATGTATGTGTCGACTTTAGGGATTTAAACAAAGCATGTCAAAGAGATGAGTTCTCCTTACCTACACCAGAATTATTGGTGGACATCACATCAACACATGAAATTCTCTCTTTCATGGATTGATTGTCAGCTTCCAGCAAAATCAAAATGGTGTTATAGGATGCAGGACTTACAGCTTTCAGGACACCAATTGGGATCTTTCGCTAAACAGTGATACCATTCAAGATAAAGAACGCTGGAGCAACATATCAATGAGTAATGATGATGATCTTTGATGAACCCTTTCACAAATAATTGGAATGTTATGTGAATGATTTGGTCATCAAGTGTAAATAGAAAATAGACCATTTTTATGATTTGAGGATTTTGTTCGAACGATTATGACAATAATATCAAGATGAATCCCTTAAAGTGCACCTTTGGTGTTACCTCTGGGAAATTTCTAGGATTCATTGTCTGAAATCGGGGAATCAAGATCAACCCGGATGAGATTAAAGCTATCTTGGAAATGCCTCCTCCCAAAGCCTTGAAACAACTATGTTCCTTCTAAGGGAAGTTGATATATCTGAGATGCTTTATTTATAATCTCTTAGGTAGGTGTAAGCCCTCCTCAAAATTAATTAAAAAGGAGGCCAAATACATTTGGGAAGAGAAATGCCAACGAGATTTTGAGGATGGTAAACAATATTTAATGACACCTCCTGTTCTGGCAGCTCTTATCCCAAGAAAACCTTTGATACTCTATATTGTGTTCTTAGACGGCTCTGTCGGAGCCCAGTTAGCTCAAGTCAATGACGAGGGTAAGGAAAATGTACTCTACTACTTGAGTCGTCATATAATACTGATAGAGGTAAAGTATCTGCCCATTGGGAAGTATTGTCAAGTTTTGATTTTCATGCTCAAAAGCATAGACACTACGTGCTTTCTCAAAAGGTAACCCTAATTTCAAAAGTTAATGTGTTGCAATATTTTATGACCCAACCAATACATTTCGTACATCAAGTGAGATGATCATTGTTTTTATTGCAATTTGACGTAACTTTTGTTCACCTCCATGCTATTAAGGGACAGATTTTAGTAAATTTTCTTGCAGCACACCCACTTCCAGCTGGGCCTACTCCAAATGATGAGTTACTAAATGAACATGTATTACAAATGGAATTCTCTAGTGCACAACGCTAGGAGATGCACTTCCATGGAGCTTCATCAGTCAAAAAAGACAAAGGATCAGGAACAGTTAAATCGAGAAAAGTAAGAATTGGTCTAAATTTCTTCACGCCAGATAAGGGCATGTTGAGATTCTCCTACCATCTGATAGAGCCA
Organism: Phalaenopsis aphrodite; assembly: GCA_003013225.1. Lineage (NCBI taxonomy): Eukaryota > Viridiplantae > Streptophyta > Magnoliopsida > Asparagales > Orchidaceae > Phalaenopsis > Phalaenopsis aphrodite. The sequence continues at coordinate 71,134 of NEWO01001209.1, forward strand.
TGCACTAATAATGAAGCAGAGTACGAAGCACTAATCACTGGATTGGAATTGGCAATCTCAATGGATATAACAAATGTTTACATATATTGCGATGCTTTATTCAACAAGTCGCCGGACAATTTATGATTTTGAAGATCAGGTTAGCAGAATATCATCAGTATATGATGAAGCTGCTTGAACATATCCCTAATGTAAATCTCTACCGGATCCCTCGGGGAGATAATGCCCATGCCGATGCTTTAGGAAAACTTGCCAAGAAATTGGCGTGTCCCCCGAAAGATTCCATTGACATTTCGGTACAAGGATGTCAGGTTCTATCTCAGATTAACTTTGGCAATCTACATAAGCTCAATAAAGGAGGATGAATGATGACTGTTGCAGTGACAGATAAAACTGAAGACTGGCTCAAGCCATTCATAGAGTATTTACAAACTGGAAAGATTCCATAGGACAAGTCTAAAGCATATGACATCATAAGAAGTGCTATTTCATACACTTATGTGGGTGATGTCCTCTACAGGACATCATTTGACCAAATGTGGTTGTGATGTCTGAGCAGGGCCAGAGCACAAAATATTGTCAAAGAAGTACAGACTAGATTGTATGGTGCTCACCAATCAGAGCAGAAAATGAAAATGAAGATCACAAATACTCAAGTATTATTGGTCAGAAATGATATTTGATTGCATGGATATAGCTAAAAGGTGTCACCTTTGCTAATTGCATAGGGTGGTCTTACACTAACCTCCGAATGTGCTACACCCAACTGTTGCCTCATGGCCATTCGAGTGTTGGGGTACAAACATAATAGGTCCAATAGATTCTCCATTATTTAAGAGACATAGATTTATCCTTGCCGCTACAAATTACTTCAACAAGTGGGCAGAGGCAGTACCATTATGAGAGGTTGCAACAGAGCATGTTATGTAATTTTTTAATAGCTAAATCGTCTACCGTTTTGGTGTACACAGGGTGATTTGTGATGACGGGACAACCTTCAAAAGCACATGTTGACCTCACTTTTAGTTGAAGTCTAGTTTCCACTTTAATAGCCTAGGATCTAGCCATAGGACTTTTCTATTCACTATTCATAGAGGTCTAGAAATGGAACCCTCAACATTAGAAATTTTTAACCTTCCTTTGCTCAAATTGAAGTTCCACATGTTTGTCCTAACATTTAGTACCTAGTAGGTGTGGTCAATATGGAGGAGCTCATGGGGCATCCTCGTAGGACTTCTTGGCCTTAGGGTTGACCCTGAATGTTGGTCTAGAGCTAATACACTTACTTACACTCACTTTCACTCACATTCCACTCACAAACCTAAATCCAAACTTGTTGTCTTTAACCCCTTAACCCTTTGGGAGACTCATGTAGAGGTCCCATAGACTCACTAGCGCTAGGCTAAAGTCTATCTTAGACTAGTACATGAAGGACCCAAAGTAGAGGATTCTATTCGTTCATGGCTTAAATATGGTGGTTGGTACCTCACCTTTACAGAACACCCCTAAATCTAAAATTTGACAAAAATTCCAAAAATTACCCAAATCACTGAAATTTATTCAAAAATCATCTCAAATCATTTAAAACGACCCAAATTGCCCAAAACTCGCCAAATCTACTCAATTTAGCAAAATACCACCTAAATTGGCCAAATTTACAAAAATACCCTTGATGGGCCAAACTTTCCCAAAACCCTCAAAATTAATTCAAATTTCTACAAAACCAATTTAAACCCTTAATTGAATCAAATTTTATCAATTTGACCAACTTTGACCAAAAGCCCCATATTGCCCTTAAATTCTCCAAATTCACCCCAAATATCCGTCAATTTCATCCCAATTTTTTCCCTATTTTCAATTCTAAGCACAAATTCATCATGTCAATGATCATTTAAAAAAAAATTCAAGCTTAATTGACCCATGCTTTGAGTTCAATTTTGATCCAAATAAAACCCCCAATTTTGACCAAATGATCCAATCTCACCCAATTGAACCCCATAGCACACTCAATTGCCTCAATTTGGATCCCAAAATCTTCCTAGCATTCATAATAATCAAATTTAGACCTCAATTAGCCTTGCTCAAGTTTTAATTTCACTCAATCTTAACCCAAATCTAGAATCCCCAAATTTGCCCAAATTTAGCCATGTGCCCAAATCCCACCAAATTGAAGGCAAAAATTGGAACCCAATTATTGTTGAAAACTCTTAATGACATTCCACAAGATCATTTTGAACTTTCAAATTGGACTTAGCCTAACTTTATCCCAACCTAAATCCAAGTCTAACCTAACTTCCCCAAATTGACTAAAGGCCCAAATTTCTTCAAATTGACCCGCCAAATCAATTCAAAATCACTCTAATTCTTCTCTAAACCTCTCATGACAATCAATCACACAAAATTGATCATTTAATTGGGATCAATGTCATGGCTCGCTTAACCCAAACCTAAATTTAAGACAATTTGACTCAAATTGAACCCCTTCACCAAAATTGACTTGGCCATACCAAAGTGACAAAACTAATGTCACCACATCCACCATTTGAACTCTATTGACCAGTCTAAACCCACCAAAATCACCTAGTTGAGAAATGGACCAATGGTCCTTTGATTTAAGGCATCTTAGCCATATGTAGCCTTATTTTGAAAATACTTTGCCATCATCACTTGCCATTGGGAGTAAATCTTAATTAATCCTTCCCTGACCTCACTAAGCCAAAAGGTGACTAAACCCTGAACAACCTCCAACTCAGCCATAAAAAATGGTCACCTAAAAGGAGCACAAATGGCCAAAACCAAAACTTTGAACTCTCTGACTTAGCTTACTCAAATTGGATGTTTGTGCTCTTCTTCACTCCACCTTAGCAGGCCTTAGCATCCACTGCCAAGTCTTGAGCTCCACTAAGTAGCCATGGCTTTAAATTGACCCCTCCACGACCAAAGGGGAGGTTAGAAAAATCCTTGGGGAAAAGTTTCCTATTTGCTTCCAGAGACTCTCCTAGAACTCCTCAACTCAATCTCACCACTTTACTCCTCTCGTTACCACTATAAGAGCTCAATTTTGAGTTCAAAAATTTAGCTCGAACAAGGACATATTTTCACATACCACCATAGTCCACCAAGCTCCAATTAACTGTGCCCAGACCATCACAAGAGCAAGAGGAGTTGATCCCCCACAAAAGCTCCCTCTCAAACAGCCTCTGACATAGCTCTAAACCAACACCTGAAGTCAAACTTGGTCAAAATCATATCTAGATAACTAACCAGGACCTAGGACTTCATCTATAGGTTCTTTAGACCCAATTGAAGCTACCACAACCTTCTGATTGAGGCCTCTCCTCTCAAACAAAAGTATTGAACCTCAACCCTAATCCGAGCCTATTTTGATTCTCCATACATATTTACTTTATTTCATATCATATAAGCCATATAAATATACTCGTATTAAGTAGATGAAGCTAAGAGAACAAACCCCATGCAAATTAGTTGAGTCTAGATGAAGAACTTAAGGTTTTAGTGTGATCGGCTTTCGGGTTAGGTCATTTGGGGATGATGAAGGGAGTCGTCGGATCGCATGTGTATTTGATGGATGGAGGAGATCAAGTCGGACGAACCCTTGGAGCGAAAAGACGGGTTGTGTGGTAGTTGAGATGGATGGTGGTGTCAAATATGGTGGAGTACCGCATTTGAGTTTGGAGACACCGTAGGATGAGTTGGCGCCGCAAGTTTAAATAGAAAATATGGATTTTTTGGAATTAGTTAAATGCTTAAACTTAAAAAATCCATATTTTTTTCTAGAAAAATCATAAAAATAAATGAAAAATATCCCCTTGCTCAGTGAACAAAGGAGAATAATGTAGATTAAAAATAAATATTATTTTCTTACTCCATGATTTCTAATGAATTAAATACTTTCTAGGGTATTTTAATTTATTATGATCAAATATTTCTCACCAAAACATGAAATTTAGAGTGTTTATTCCCCATGACAGAGGTTATATCCTCTGATTTTTCAAAGGTCAGAGGACATCTTTATGCTTCTAACCTTAATTTTCAAGCGAAGATCACTAGTTTGGCTAATTTTAATTATTTGAATTAGAAGATCACTTGGAAAATTATGAGAATAATTTTAGTAGGTTTCCTATAGTCAGGAAGCTTAGGAAAAATATCAAGATTTCTTGAATAATTTTGTAAATTTCTATATTTGTTTAGGTGTGTATATCTTGTAGTAGTTTATGTAAATTAAAAACTAAAAAAAACTTAACAAAATCAATTACAGATTATGTATAAAAATCATGTGTACCCACTGTAAAAAATTAAAAATTATTTGAATAAGTTTGAGGACTAAAGTTGCTTTTCCAAGAAACCTTGTATTTTTGTATAAAATTAATTATAATAAATTAAATACACTTGAGAAATTATGAAAAGTGTTTTTCTGAGTTCCTTGTGATCAGGGGCACTTAAGAAAAAATAAAAGTTATTTTTGAGAAAAATACTTAATTTTTTAGCCTTATTTTGAATTTAAAATATGTTAAAATAATTAAAAATCCAAAAAAGATAAAAATATTTTAAAATGTGCCGAATGGTCACCTGATAACTTGAGACTCATTAAAATATTTTTCCTAAATTTTCCCAGTTAAAATAAAATTTTAAAACCTTAAAAATAACTTTTTCTTTATTGTTCTCAATAAAAATAATTATAATGAGTAAATTAAAAGTCATAAAAAAACAAATTTTGTTCATCTGAATCTTCTGAACTTAGAGATGTTTAATAAGGGCAAGCTTCTATAGTTAATTACATCTTAAATGACCAAAGTCATCTAAGAAGACTCTCGATAAAAATCAAGAAATATTATCTTCAAGGAGTTTTAAAGGGTAGGACTTTTCAATGAAATCAGACACAGAGGCGTGAAAGGGGATTGGTTCAAATTTGGAATATATTATTGTAGAATCCAAAGGAGGAAGAACTATAGGATGTCATGGATCCTATAGGAGAACCTCGGTGACTTCCTAAGCTATCTTAATGTTTGGCTTCATTTTAAAGGAGAAAAATTTAAGTGTTTCATTTTGACAATTTTTATTACTTAGGGCTTACAATCGTGTGAAAAGATCACACAAATAGCCTGGAAGATGTGAGGATTTAGGTCGTGACAAACGACAACCTCGGAATCCTAAGACGAGTTAGGGCTTATATTGTATAATAGAGCTATACATGGCCTAAAGGTAAGGTGAGGATTTACGTTGTATAAGCAAGCAACCTCGTAGTCCTATGGCTATGTTGTTTAAGTCTAAGAAAGGAAGATTGGTTTAGCTCGGGACAACAGGATTTGTTGTTGAAGATGGTCGTGCTGCCCACCATGCTAGCTCAAAGTTCCTTACCGTGACGAGTTTGAGTTTTCTAGTGTGTCAAGTTATAATATCAAATCAGGTGACCCTATAGTTGAAGTTCTTTAAATTTTATGAGGGCATATTAAGGTTGATTAGAGCGACACCAGTTAGGATCCTACGGTTCCCTCGTTCCGGTACCACTATTTTCTATTTGATTCACTTAGTCCAAATGAATTTACTAAACTCAACTTAATGAGTTCCATAATTTCATTTAGCCCGAAGGAAGCCTCGTTAGCAACTGTAGGTTACCTCCTCTGAGGAATTCCCGATCATCCGATAGAGACGTCTTAATTTAGTTGAAGTTGTAGTTTTGTGTGAGGTTTGTGATTAAATTTTGATTTGTTTTATATTTTGAATGTTGTGGGGGTGAATTTTGTCTTGTTTGATTTTAGTTTTGATTTCAATTTTTGGTTTTGGTTAACATGCATGTTTATGTTATTTTTATACAGGAAAGTACAAAAAGAAACAACGTAAGCATGAAGCATGTAAGTAAAAGGGCACAAGAAAGACGGTACTATAAACTGTAAAAGCGTACCTCGCGAGTCTTCTCGTTCCACCACCTGAAACTTAAAAATGCATGTGAGGGCATTTATGAAGAGCAGGAAAAATAAAGTTCTGGTGGTTTTCCTAACCCTATGTCATATTTTGGTGAGTCCTTAAAAGTTTAATTAAGGATGATTTCATTGAGCAAAGTATATTAAGTTTAATAGGCCTCTGAGGTATCCAACAAGTTAGGAGGAGGAAGCCGGTCCATGTCTCCCTCTTACCAACTGGTGAAAAGCCTCGAGTCCATCTAAACTTATTATGTTGCTTAATGGTTCATCCTGTAAATACCCTTATTACTCAATGAGCATTCATGTCTCAATTATCCCTAAGAATAGGGTAACTATCACTTATCATTTAATTTGAAAATTATGTGGGTGAAGACCCTTAAAGAGGCTAGTTAGTGTAATTTGAACACTTGGCCAAATTTTTAATCTTAATTGGGCTTAGTATTGTTTCAAGGATGTTTGATTTAATTATGGTTATTTCTTTAATCCTTATCTAATCAATTTTTGATTTAGCCTAAGTCACAACTAATCCTTTAAGACCTAGGTGAGTGTCTTAATTAGTTTTGAAAAGGTTAAGCTTTAAGTGGTCGAGATTCATGATTTGGATTTTATTTGAAAATCAAGATAAGGGTATTAAATTGATTAATTATTAACTTCAAAAGTCATAACCCTAAGTCTAGGATCATATTATTTTAATAAACTTTCAAATTTTAATAATTTAGAAATTTGTTAACTTAATTAAGAAAGTGAGATTGGTTTCTGCTAATTAACTCTTTGTGTTCCAAACATCAAATAAATTTTTTAAGATGAGAGGTTGTCCATTTTCCCTCCTTGACTTAAGCCTAAATGTTAATTAAGGCTAATTTTCCAAAATTACACATTTGCCTCTAAGGCTCTAACACTTCATAATTTGTCAAATTTAATTAAAATGACTTTAAAATTTTTACCCTACATCATTCATGGGGCAATTAAAACATTAGAGGAGAAAATGTGATTTTTCAGAATTTAATTTATTTTATATAATTATTTTCATGCAAAAATAGGATTTTTCAAAGAAAATTCCTAACTTGACCAAGGTAAATCCTAATCCATTGAAATTTTACTAAAGGTATACCTAGACTAGAGAAGCCTTTATACCAAATTTCATGAATTTTTGAATTCTTTGTGATTTATAAGAATTATTTTAATTTTTGAGTTATTTAATAAAAATAAAATATTTTAAATGATGAAAATTAATTTTTGTATTTTTGAAAAATCTCTCTGAGATTAGATAACCCAGAGGAATAAATTTCATATTTGTTTTATTTTTCTTTGATTTATTGGAATTATTTTAGTGAAAACTCATTTTTAGCTTTTAAAATTTATTTTTAAGCTTTGAAATTCAATATCTTTATTTAAAAAACTAGGAAAAATATTCTAAATGTTCTTAAGTAATTAGGAAACAATTTAGAACATTTCCATGAGTTTTATTATTTTTATGATTTTTATGAAATTTTAATTATTTAAATATTTAAATAGGCTAAAAATCAAGTTTTTATCCTAAATATTATTTTTTTTTATAAAATACCCCTGATCACAAAGAACTCAAAAAACTAAATTTCATAAAATTTTTAGTTATTTTTTGATTTTTAAAATTTATTTAAATGCCAAAAGTGATATTTATCTTTAAAAATCAACTTAAGTTGTCAAATGAACTCAAAAAATTTTGAAAATTTTTTGATGAGTTCTCTTGATCATAAATCATAGTGAAGATAAAAAATCAAGTCATTTAAATGTTTATATTTTCCAAAATTAAATATTTTTGTGATTTAATGTTTGTAAAATTTAAGTGCAATTTAAATGACTTGACCCATGGAATTATTTCCAAAAGCTCTTCCAGTTATAGTGAACCTTCCAAAATTTTCTTAGAACCTTTTAATCAATATGCCAATTTCCATGATTACTTTAAGGAAATAATGTGCAAAAAGTTGAAAAATATAGCTCTCTATATAGGAACCTCCTGTAACTTTGGAAAAAACAGAGGACGTTTCCCTTGATAGAGGCTACAACATGCCAAAATTTCAAGCCAAGGTGATGTATCAATATGCATGGAGAATTAAATAATTTCAAAAAGTGTTTAATTAATTAAAAATATTTTATGCATCAAATGAACTTGAAATTTATTCCACATTATTCTTCTCTGTTAAGTGAGCAAGTGGATGTTTTTACTTTATTTTTTGTGATTTTTCCACGAAAAGTTAGGGATTTTCTAAGTTAGGGTAGTTTAAATAAATAGAAAAAACCCTATTTTTTTACTTATCCACGTGGCGCCATGTAGATCCTAGGCAGCTCCGAAACTCCACGCGGCGCGCTCCTATTTGACACTGTCATCCACGCCAGTAGCCACCCGTCCCGCTATTTATATAAAGAAGCACTGTCTGACTTCATCTTGGCCATCCATTTGATACAAGCGTGATCGGACGGCGCGTGGTCATCGTCCCCAATGGCTTAGGTCAAGAACCGTACACCTTCCAGGCCTAAGATCTCTTTCATTTCTCAACAAAATTAAGTGAATTTTTTTTTTAAATACTCGTTTTAGTGAGACGAACACATCTATGTGGCTAATGTGTCATGAAATCAAGCCCAAGTAAAAAGAGAATCAAAATAGGCTCGGGAGGAGGAGAAGTTTGAAACCTTTGCTCTATGAAGGGAGGCTTCAATCAGAGG
>NEWO01001209.1:90976-110325 GCA_003013225.1 Phalaenopsis aphrodite
TTATCAACACAAGTATACGTATCACTCAAGTAATATAAGGCTCTAATGGAATCCTAGATATCGATCCCACAGGGAGTAAGTTTAGAAATACAAACTAAGATTTTAGAAAAGTAATACTTTAATCACAACACCGAAGTTCAATTTGTTTATCTGGGACTAATAGGCAATTGAAATAATTACGTAATTTTAATAACTATAAAATAACTAATGATACTAATAAAGGTTTAAATGTGATATTTAATATTTAAAAAAGCATCATTCTCCTTGTCAAGAAATTATAGTGAATGGATAAAGTGAATTAGTTTAAATTATATTGTGCTAAATAGGAGCATACCAACTCTTTACCCTTTGGTCCAGGCATAAAGAACATTGACTAATCCTACTCCTGTTTACTGAATTTGTGGCTAGGCTGGGAGGATACCGGCTCTCACTTAGGAGCTCCTATGTTCCCCTCATCTGAGGGCTAACATCTACACTTCAGCACCCAAACAATAGGACCGAATTGGGGATTTTAGTCTATCACTATAAAATCTCCAATTCTACGCCCGATAATATTATTTCCCTATTTGTTTGCACCCAACTTCCAAAGGCTTGGACCTCCCTGAATCTTGGATGTAATCCTCACTTTAGTTGTAAGACTCAACATATTTTAACAAATCAATTGGTTAGATTGAAAGTAAATTAAGATCGAAGTAGAAAGATCATCACAATTTCATTAATATTTTCATAGCTTCACCAATTCAAATCACCATTTTACAAATCTCGAGATATGGAGAAAGATAGAGAAAACTACTCATATCTCATGAGGAAAACACAAAAAAACTCAAAATTCATATATAAAATCAAGGTCATACAAACTAAAACAAGTAAATAACTTATCTCTAATTTCTCTCTAAGAAAACTCCTCGAAGTTCCTCTGAATCTCTTTCTTTCTTTGCAGCACACATGAATTCCTCTTCAAAGCAGCAAGGAGGAAGAAATCTCTCACTTTTCCTCCACTCTTACAATCTCTCGAAGAATTCCTCACAATTTTACACACTATTGGAACCTTTCTAACCTCTAGGACCTCGAGTGTCTCTTCAATTTTCGGCCAAAATCTTCTTTTAAAGTTATGGATCAGCTTTCCCAACAGTTGCCTAAGCATACCTTCAAAATTTGGCCTTATCCAAAGCCTGATTAGGCATAACCACTGAGCTCACCATCAGTAGCCTCGAGGGCGCCGTCGACAGACCTTCTTAATGCATTAATTCTAGAGTCTCAAGAAAATCTCATCGTCGGCGGGGTCGATGGCGTCGTCGGCGCGCTAGTTCAATTCTACACATTTTGGTCCTTTTCACTCCTAATTCGCTCCTTCTTGCACCGTTTTTCTCCAATGACCTTAATTCATCATTCCTGCAATAAAAAATCAAAAATACCTTTCTTTGAAGTGCAATATCATCAAAAATAGTATAAAATAGGTATGAAAATCTCAACATATTTTCCTCTGGTAAGTTATCCTAGAGGAAGAAACAGGTCCATGCTTCCATCTCACTACCTGGTGAAAAGCCTCGAGTTCATTTAAACTTGTTGTACTGCTTAATAATTCATCCTATGAATATCTTTAATACTCAGTGAATCTTGATGTTTCAATTATCCCTAAGAGTAAGGAAATTATCATTTGTTATTTAATTTGGAAGTTATGTGAGTCAAGATCCTTATAGGGGCAAGTTAGCATTTTTGAAAAACTTAGCCGATTTGAGTTCTAATTTGAGCTTATGGTTTTCAAAGGTGTTTACTTTATATTCATTTATCTAATTCTTATTTAATCAAATTTGGTTTTAGCTTAAGTCACCATTGAGCCATTTAGACCTAGGTAGATGTCTTGGTTATTTTGAAAGAAGTTGAATTTTTAATTGATAATAATTACTCATTTTAAAACACTTAAATGTCATTTAAACATCAAGTAGGGGTATTAAATTAGTGAGTTATCAACTTCCAAAGTCATACCCCTAGGTCTAGGATCATTTAATTTAATAGACTTCCAAATTTTAATAATTTAAGGAATTATAAATTTATCCCTTGATTATGGAAAGAGTGAGGTTGGTTTCTACCAATTAATCCCCTTGTGTTTCAATCATCCAAATAAGTTAGTTAAATTTAGAGCTTATCCTTTTCCCTCCTTGAATTAAGCCTAAATGTTAATTAAGGCTAAATTACCAAAATTTCAATTTTGCCCCTAAGCTCTATTACTTAATAATTTGTCAAATTCAATCCAAATGACTTTAGAATTTTTATCCCACTTCACCCATGGGTCAATTAAGACACCAGAGGAGAAAATGTGATTTTTCAAAATTTAATTTAATTTACATATTGATTTTAATGCAAAAATAGGATTTTACAAAGAAAATTCCATAAGTTGAACAAGAAAAAGCCTAATCCCTTGAAATTGTTACTAGAGGTATACTTAGACGAGAGCAGTAGTGGGGCCAAATTTCATGATTTATTGAATTCTATTTGAATTTTAAGAATTATTTTAATTTATGGAGTAATTATTAATTATAAAATATTTTGAATATGGAAATTAATTTTTATATTTTTATTAAATGTTTCTAAGGTCAAGAAAACTAGAGAAACAAATTTCACATTTTTTTTTATTTTTCTTTGAATTGTTAGAATTATTTTAGTTAAAATCCATTTTTAGCCTTTAAAAATTATTTTAAGCTTCAAAATTCAATATCTTCATTTAGAAAATTAGGAAAATATTCCAATTGTTCTTAAGTGCTTAGGAAATAATTTAGAACATTTCCATGAATTTTATTATATTTGTGATTTTTATCATTTTTTTAATTATTTAAATATTAAAAATAGGCTAGAAATGAAATTTTTATTTTAATTACCATTTTATTTTTAAAAAATTTCCCTGATCACAGAGAAGTCCAAAAACCAATTTTTATAATTTTCTGAGTTATATTTTTAATTATTAAAAATTATTTTAGTGTTAAAAATGACATTCAACATAGAAAATCAATTTGAGATATCAAATAAGCTCCAAATATTTTAGAATTTTTATGGGGAGTTCTTTGAAGTTTAAATCACAGTGGAGATAAAATTTAAGTCATTTAGATGTTTGTATTTCCTAAAATTACTTTTCTTTGTGTTTTAGGGTTGATGGAATTTAAGTGCATTCTTAATGAAATATTTTCCAAAGGGTTCTCTAGTCATGCAAAACTTCAAAAATCTTCTTGGAATTTTCTAAGTAACATGCTAATTATTATGATTAATTTATGCAAATAATAGACATAAACTTGGAAAATATGAATCTCTATCTATAGAAATCCTTTAACTTTGGAAAAATAAAAGGATGTTCCCTAAGACAGAGGCAACAACCTGCCAAAATTTCAAGTCATGATGAAATGTCTACATGCATGGAGAATTAAATGACTCAAAATAGTATTTAATTAACTAAAAATAAAAAATGCAACAACTAAATTTGGAACCATTTACACATTGTTCTCCTCTGTTCACTGAGCAAGAGAGTATTTTTATTTTATTTTTTTGATTTTTCTACACCAAGAAATGAATTTTTAAAGTTAGGGAGCATTTTCTTAATTATTTAAGTCCCTGTTTATATATTTAGACGTGCGGCGCCATGTCAACCTACAGCGGTTCTGAAACTCCAAGCGATGTCTTCTGATTTAGCATCGCCATCCACCTCAGCGATGACTCAGCCTGCGGTTCATGTAAGAAGATGATGTCCAGCTAGATCTCATCCGTTGATGAGATAAACACACGATCGGGCGGCTCCCGTCATCGTCCCCAATCCCATAACTCGAGAACTATTCATTTTCAAAGCTTTATGTCTCTCTCATTTCTTAACCAAATTGAAAGAAATTTGTTTTAAAATGTTCGTCTTGATTAGTAGAACATATCCATACGGTAATCAAGCCATTGAATTAGATTTAATAGAATGGACAATCAAAAGAGGCTCATGAGGAAGAGAAGTTCAATACTTTTGCTCTGACAAGGGAAGCTTCGATCAGAGGTGCTTGGCACATTTGTGGAGGTCTTAGGAGGCTAGGGATTAAGCCTCTTGCTATGGTTAAAGGCCTAGGTATCAATTCAACCAAGCTCGATTTCAGGTATTGGTCAAGAGCTATGCTAAGGGCTCTGTATGAGGGGAATTTGATGGGGCTTCTTCTTCTGTCACTGTGGTGATGGTGTGGGTGATTTTAATTGAAGTATGATGCAGTGTGAAACTATCGGGAGTTCTATCCTGGTTTTTTGCAAAAGTTTGAGCTCAAAATTGAGCTTCCACAGTGGGAATCAGTGTGCGAAAATGGTTGGCTTGAGCTAAGGATGTCTCAAAGAGTATTTGGGAGCAATTTGGAGGGCTCTCTCTGAGAAATTTTTAGCACCACTTTATGGCTATGGAGGGGAACATTTTATAAAAAATGTCTTAAGGTTGCTGTCATGGCCAATTAGGGGGTGAAAAGTGATGCTTATGTGGAGGGTAGAGAGGCTCTAACATTTAATTTGGATGAGGTGGCCTCTAGGTTTGAATTGGTTTTTGATTTTTGGGAGTGGCTCACGGTTTTGGTGTTTTTTGGCCAATAGGCTAGCCGACCAGACCAGGGGACGTAGCTAGGAGGTCAGGTTGAGTGTAATTGGAGTGTCAATTTGAAGGATTTTGGACTTTTTGGTCATTTTGGACATGTTGGGCTAGGTTTGGATCTAGATTGGGCTAAGTATGGGCTAAGTCCAATTTGATTGTTTAAAATGGTCTACAAGAAGACATGAAGAGCTTTAAGCATAAATTGGGTGCCAATTTTTGGGTTAAGGGAATCAATTTGGTGAAATTTGGAGGCATAGCCAATTTGGAACAAAACATGGGGCTTTTGAATTAGGTTAAAGTTAAATGAAATTAAGGCTTCACTAAGGCCAATTGAAGGTCATGTTTGATGTTTAGGAATATTATGAAGAGTTTTCAACATATATTGTGGCAAATTCTGTGGGCTATGGGTTTAATTGGGTGAGATTAGGTCATGTGACCAAAATTGGGGCTTTGACTTAAATCAAACTTGGGCTCAATGCATGTGCCAATTGTGCTTGGATTTAGTTTAAATTGGTCACATGGAAGGTGAATTTAATTTTAGGATTGAAATTAGAGAAAATTGGGACCAATTTGATGAACATTTGAGGTGGATTTTGGGAGATTAGGTTAGTTAAGGTCCTTTTGGGGGTTTTGGACAAAGATGTTCAAATTGGTTAGATTGGGTCATGTGGTAGTTGATAAAAATGAAATTAGGGATGTTTGTAAGGTTTTGGAAATTTTTGGGTTTTTTGGAAATTTTTGAAATTTTGGGCTAAGGAGGGCTATTTTTGTAATTTGGCAATTTTTGGTGATTTTGGGTAATTTGGGTATTTTCAAAAGGTTTGAAATAACTTTTGAACAAATTTGGGTATTTTGGGTAAATTTGGGAATCTTGGTCAAACTTAGGGTTTCAAGGGTATTTATGTAATTTGGGTGTGTTTAGGGGCGAAAGGCCAAGTTGGGTATCTTTGGAAGAATTGGTGAGCTAACCACCATAAATAAGCCATAGACCAATGGAAACCCCATTTGGGTCCTCTTTGTACTGGACTTAACTAAACCCTAGCCTAAGGCCAGTGGGTTTGGGGGACCATCTACATGAGTCTCCCAAAGGATTAAGGGATCAGAGTCAAGAAAATCTTGGGTTTAGGGTACTGAGTGACTATGAGTGAGGTGATTGTAGTTAGTGCCTTAGCTCTAGACAAACACCGAGGGTCAACCTTGAGGTCAAACAATCCAATGGGAACTGTCCTTGAGCTCCCTCATAGTGACCCCACCTACTAAGTGCTAGAGGCTAGGATCACTATGTGGAACATCAAGTTGAGTAAAGAGGAGTTTGGAATTTCTAATGGTGAGGGTTCCTTTTCTAGCTTTCGATGAATAGTCAATAAGAAAGACCTATGATCAACCTCAAAAGAGAGTCATAAGTTAAGGACTAACATCAAAAAGCATGAACCAGAATTTAAGCACTAATTCTAAAATGAGAATTGAAATTTAATGATCAATCTCACAGGAGAGTCGAAAGTTATTGACCGACCTCGAAAAGAGTGAATCATAAGTTAAGGACTGATTCAAAAATGAGAATTGAAACTTAATGATCAGTCTCAAAAGAGAGTGAGAAGTTGAGGACCGGCCTTGAAAAGTGTGAATCAGAAGTTAAGGAGTGATTCTAAAATGAAAATTGAAAGTTAATGATCAATCTCAAAAGAGAGTCGGAAGTTAAGGACTGACCTTGAAAGGAGTGAATTAGAATTTAAGGACTTATTCTAAAATGAGAATTGAAAGTTAATGATCAATCTCAAAAGAGAGAGTTGGAAGTTAAGTGCCGACCTCAAAAAAAGTGAATCAGAAGTTAGGAACTGATTCAAAAATAAGAATTGAAAGTTAATGATCAATTTGAAAAGAGAGTCGAAAGTTAAGGACCGACCTCGAAAAGAGTGAATCAAAAGTTAATGACTGATTCCAAAATGAGAATTGAAAGTTAATGATCATTTTCAAAAGATAATTCAGAAGTTAAGGACCGATCTCGAATAGAGTGAATCAGAAGTTAATGACTGATTCCAAAATGAGAATTGAAAGTTAATGATTAATCTCTAAAGGAAGTCGGAAGTTAAGGACCAATCTCGAAGCAAAAAGAATTAGAAGTTAATAACTGACTGCAAAATGAGAATTGAAATTTAGGTATTGATTCGTGGTGTCGAATTCATAAATATTTTCATGTGATAAGGTTAACATCGATCAAGAAGATTTGCAAAATTTTTGTGTGGTTTTGTGCAGAAGGTGAGGTTTCACGAGGGTGTGAAGAGAACTAGTGCAAACAAAGATAGTTGTGCTGCACAAGAAAAGAGTAAAAGACCTCAAAATTAAGAGAATTAACTCAACATATTTATTTTCTTTTCTTGTTGTTTTTTTCATATTTAATTTTCAAAATATATTTTCAAAAATTTAATTTTAGTTGGTTGATTTTTCAAAAGAGAATTGTTCTATTGTTTGCTTATTTTTTATTTTTATTTAAATTTTATTATCGTCAAGTTTTTTTTTTGTTTAGTTTTTTATTCTTTATAATCTCAAACCAATGTATAGTCCGTGGCTTTTATCCATTTCACACAAGCAATTGACAAAAAGATAAATTTCTTTCAGAGATTTCATTAATTTGTTCAAATAAATGTTACAGATTGAATGTAGGCCAAAGCCTCAAAAAGTACCATATGCTAGCTGCATCAAAGTATATCCACAAATGTTCCATGCAAAGTATATATCATAAGTTGAGCATGCCTAATACATATCATATTGGCTGTAATGTAGTGCAGTAAAATTACAATGAACCCTCTGAATGTATGTTCGTAGTGTGACAAACTTATGATCGAGCAGACCTTCTAAGCCACAATTCAGGACAAGAGTTCTCTTTGAGTAAACTTAGAGGTACAACCCTCTCATAGCTCGTATGATAGCAGTTCCTCCAATTCTGGATCTGGTTGAAATTGAATTGGCATTTTACTATTGTCAACCCGTCGAAAGGTCACAAACACCCTATGGTGTTGCACCCTTGGAATGTAGTGTTTGGCGATGTCCGCCTTATTTCTTTTAAGGACTAGCACTAAATTAACAGGGAGAAAAATTTCTACAGCTCCTCTGAATTCTCTAGGACCAATGATATTAATTTCTTTTTCGAATAAGATGTTGCTTTTGCTCATGAATGAGACCATGCAGAAAGGTCTCACAAAGTCATGATGATCAATGTGCGAAAGTATGCAGTCTCCTTCATCGTATATGTTGATGTTGAAACTATTAGGGATGCCTTTAGCTGACAGGATACTCCATCTTACCCTTCTTTTAATCATCCATTTTATCATTGGAGGTAGTGGATTCACCTGATCGTGTCTGAGAATCCCAGAAGGATCTTCTTGTGTATCATTGGTGAAGTTGTAGCAGCAGCCACACTGTATAGTGATCCTCCCATTTCCTCGCATCCACTTTATTGGCTCAAAAAAGGTTCTTTCCATAAGCAGAATTGTTTGATCTCTATCTCTCAGGTCAAAAATGCAGTCGAGAATGTTTCATTCATCACTTTCTGAGAAGACCTTGGAGTATAATTCCAATCCCTCTAATATGTTGAGGAGTCTCCCTTGCACTTCTTCGTAGAATACAAAATTTCTTTTATTCAATTTGCTCATCTTATAGTACTCTGCCATAATGAGAATTGGCAGTTGTCAAGGATATTCCCTAATTTCAATGTTGGGGGGAACCTAAGCTGGTGCTGATTTTGGTGCTAACAGAATGTGTGACTCGGCATCCAAAGAGACATATGGCTCTGGAGTCCATGGGACATATTGATCTATTACCAGCAGGTAATATGACCTTCTCATTAGGCAATCAGTGGTCTGAGACCCATCATCGGTAGATGTGTACTCCTCTAAGGTGCTGTAGTGTGGTAGGTGTAGGACATTACAGTTTGGGCATTCCACGAATGCCTCTGTAGCTGACGCTCATGCAGGTGTTTTGGCGTTGTAGGTCGGTCAACCCGCGCAAAGAACATCTGAAGTTGGTGGTATTTTCAGCTCTGTAACAAACCCAAACTCCTCATCTGTAGTAGGCAAGCTGGAAGAGGTCTCTCTAATGCCTGGATAATAAGTTTTCCCTTCAGGAATAGGGGTAAGTAAATTTTCTACCTCTTTCTCGCGTGTTCTTTTTTCTCGTAAGAAAGCCCTCTGCTTTCGGTGGCCAGCTTTTTTGCGCTTAGTTCTTTGTAGTGGAGCGTCTGGTATTATTTCATTATCAGCAGTGACTAGGCCCTCAGTCGGTGTAGCTATCATGGACGTCAGGCAACTGGGCACCCCCATCGAGTCTTGTTGTACCATCACTTTCTTTCCTTTCAGTGATGAATTATCTTTGATGGTCAACCTTAGCAGTGAGGGCAGCCCATCCTTTTCTTATCGGCTGACAACATCCATTAGAGGCCACTCATAATCCATGTTGACTAGAATAAATTCTATGTCAAAGTCTATGGTACCCCCCTGAGGCGCCATTTTTTTATTGAGTGCGGGGTTCCAGCCATCTTTAAAAGCAAAGTTCAGCCTCTGGCTTGACATTTCTCTGCAGACAACCGGAAAAATGTCAGTGAGCTGAAACTTAGAGTGAATAAGAACCAAACAAAGTATTTATTAAAGGTAATTTTAGTTTATTTAGGTGAAGAATTCATTTATTTATGTATGCATTTTGTTTAACTTAATAAGATATTATGTTTAAAAAGAGAAAATTGAGGTGTGTAATTTAAAAAAAAATTCATTATGTTGAGGTTAATCTTATTACAAAAAATTTGAACCAGGTCACAGACATTTGGCCACATAAATAACCCCAAAACAATCAAAATTTACAAAATTTCAAATTAAGAGATGGCAAGCAATGTCAGGTTGCGTAGTATGTTTTCAGGTATTGTTCGTTGATTGGTAGCATGGGTCTTTCACCTAAGAACTCTACTAACTGGTAGGCTCCTCTTACATAGACCTTTTCAATGAAAAATGGTCGCTCCCAACTTGGCTCGAAATTTCCACCTATCTTGCGGCATGCAAGAATAAGCCTTTTGAGCACGAGTACGAGGTCAATAACTTTGAATGTCTTTGGGCGGACCAATTTATCATGAGCTTGTACCATCTTTGCTTGATAAAGTTCCAAATATTGTTGTGCTTCAAGTCATTTTCCCTGAAGACTCTTCCGTTCTTCATGTCTGAGTTTTGCACTTTCTTTTATGGTAAGTCGGCAACAGTAACTCTCAGAGACGGTGTCTAAATTTCTGACGGTAGCACGGCCTCAGACTTGTAAATGATCATGTAGGGTGTACATTAAGTGGGAGTCCTGAACTTTGTCAGGTAGGCCCACAAAACTTCTAACAGTTTGTTGTGCCAATCCCTTTTTTTCGTCCAATATTTTCTTTAAAATTTGTACCAATGTCTTATTGAAGGCTTCAGCCAGGCCATTTGCTCTGAGATAGAAAATTGTATAGTATCTCCAATCTATCCAGTGTCTTTTGACAAAATTATTGATTTTTGTGCTTTTAAAGGCTATTCCATTGACAGAAATTATTATATGCAGTACTCCAAAATGGTAGACAATATGGCTTTTAAGGAATTAAAGGACGTGCTATGTCGTAACCTCTCATAACGATACTGCCTCTACCCATTTGGAGAAGTAATCTGTAGCGGCGAGTATAAACTTGTGTCCTCTGGAGGATGGAGGGTCTATCAGACCTATTATGTTCGTGCCCCAACACTCAAATGGCCACGAGGTGACAGTTGGGTGCAGTACATTTGGAGGGTTAGTATAAGACCACCCCATGCACCTGACACAGGTGACATCTTCTAATGTATCCATGCAGTCGGACATCATTGCTGGCCAATAATATCTGAGTCCTTTGATCTTCATTTTCATCTTCAGCCCTGACTGGTGAGCACCACACAATTTGTCACGTATTTCTTTAATAATATTTTGAGCTTCAGTTTTGCTTAAACATCATAGCTACATCTGGTCGAACGATCTCCCGTATAGGACGTTACCTACTAGAGCGCGAGACATAACCCTTTTCGTATTGTGATGAGCTTCAGACATGTCCTCTGGTAGTTTTTCAGTATGCAAATATACTATTAATGGCTTGCGCTAGTATTCATTGATATCAGCAACTACATTTATTTCTTCTAATTTTCTGAGCTTGTGTAGAGTTTTTAGGTCGATCCCAAACAAAACTTGTCTTCCTTGTACTGTGATTTCAATGGAATCCTCCAGGGGACATGCCAGCTACTTAGTGAGTTTTACTAGAGCATTTGCATGGGCATTATCTCCCCTAGGAATTCGGTAAAAAGACACATTAGGGATCTGCTCCAGCAGCTTCATCATGTGCTGATGGTATTTTGTTAGTCGTGGTTTCAAAATTTTGTATTGTCCGGTGACTTGCTGGATGATGAGTTGAGAGTCGTCATAGATGGCACTATTTATTATATCCATTGAGATTGCCAATTCTAGTTGAGTGATTAAAGCTTCATATTTTGTTTCATTATTGGTACATGACTCTGTCAGGTGGTATGAGATCGTAAGCATACCCTTATTTGGTGTGATAAAATTCAAATCGATCCCTGCTTTGCCTAGTTTAACTGTGCCTATTCCTTAGTCTTTTCTGGTTGATGAAGCACCGTCAAAGTACATTTCCTAGCATTGTGCACTAAAGAATTCCATTTGTAGTATTTGCTCATCTGGAAACTTGTCATTAAGAGGTGACCCAACTGGAAGTGGGTGTGTAGCAAGAATGTCTGCTAAAATCTATCCCTTGATAGCACGGAGGGGAATAAAAGTTATATCAAATTACAAAAAGATAATCGATCGTCTTGGTAGACGTCCGGAGAGTGTTTGTTGGGTCATCAAATATTGCAATTGATTAATTTTTGAGATTACTGTAATCTTATGAGAAATCATGTAATGTCTAAGTTTTTGGGCGACAAAAGTCAAAGCTGGACAATGCTTCTCAATAGGTGGATACCTTATCTCCGTCGGTATTAGACTGCGACTCCAGTAGTAGAGTGTATTTTCTTCACCCTCATCATTGACTTGAGGTAAGAGGGCTCCAGGAGAGTCATCTAAGGCCGCGATATAAAGTATCAAAATTTTCCCCGGCATAGGGGCTGCCAAGACAAAAGTTGTCATTAAATATTGCTTAACGTCCTCAAATCACCAATGTTGATGGATGGCCTAGTCCATTCAACAATTAAATTGATTTTAACTCGTCCACGTCCCCTACCTCAAACTTGGGTGCACGAATTAAAAAAACCTCCACCAACTTGTTGCAAAAGAGGGGTGGAAGATCGCTGAAGCGGAGTTGAATGACCTCCTCTTTGTGATTTTTCTGAATCTTCACTTTTATTTGTTGTGATTTCACAAGAGAAGACAATTTTCTTTGGAGGCGTGTAGTAGGCAGCATCTTCATGAATACCAAATTCATGAACTAAAAACTATTGTAGATCTCATTTAATACAATGTTCTTCTCCTTCTTTGTAGTACTTGATGCACTGGTGGAGAGAAGATGGAACCATGTTGTGTTCATGAATCCACGTTCAACCTAGTAGAGCATTGAAAGAGGTCTCAGCGTCGATGATATGAAATTTAGCAGTCGTTGCAAGTTCTCTAACCTTCATAAGCAATGAAATCGATCCAAGGGCTCTCTCACCCTGTAGGTTTAATCCTCTTAACATAATTTTATCGACCGTAAGTTCTTGAGCTTCAATATCCAAATTGGCTAATGTCCGTAGACTCATCTAATTTAAAGATGCTCCCGGATCTACTAAAACTCTGGACAACACAAATCTGTCGATGTTAACGGAGATGTAAATTGGTCGGTTGTGGTCGGCAGTACCGAAATTTTCACAACCTTCACAGTAGTAATTCTTTCACAACCTTCACAGTAAGTTTGTTGGTGGTATAACAGAAATTTTCTCAACTCCGTTCAATAATAACTCATTCAACTTCTCCTCCCGGATTCTCACAAAAATGATCTTGGATACATTTCTTCCTTTGAAATACTGAAGTAAATCTCGACTGAGCCTTCGCATCAATGATGCGAAACTCGTCAAACTCAAGTAGCCTCTTTTATTGCGGAGCCATTTCAATCTAATAAAAATTATAAAAAAAAAATTACAAAATACACTTCAAATACTCAAATAATGGCTTCTAAAAGTGACTCTAAGAGTTCAAAGCTAAGTTCCATGAATTTCTTCCAAATATTTTCTCTACATTCTCAATTTCTTTTTGGATCTCCTAAATGTTGGAGAAATTTAAGGTGAAAATCAAATATTTTTAGTTTGGAGTGAAGCTCTTACCGAGGGATGATAAAATCTGATGTCTAAACTCTTTGAAATCACCCGAAATCCAAGATCTCTCAAGCCCTAGGTCAAAATTTTCATTTTTTAGAAGAAGGGGGTGATGAATAGTGGTGGTTGACTGGTCAAAATGGCGGTTAAAAGTGTTTTTTTGGTATCTTGCCGTCGGTGGTGTCTTCAGCTCCGTCAGCGAGCTCTTTTGAATTAAATAGCCTAAGTCTCGGGAAAAATCCGTTGTCAGCGGCTTCGTTGGCGCCGTCGGTGAGATTGTCAAAATTGGTTCAATTTCCAGATTTTTGCGATTTTGATAAATTTTAAGCCTCTTTGATATTTGTTTAATCATTTTAGACATAAATTTTTAAGTCATTAAATGATGTACTAACACAAATAACATTCACAACACAAAACATAACAATTATATATAAAATATAAGGGTTACAATACACATTGCATGACACACATAAGTTTGGTATTTTCTCAACCAAAATACATCAATTCAGCATCACAATCCAAACCACAACACTCTAAACGCTAAAAACAAAACATTTTATGCTCAATCTCAACTATACTGAGATCTAAAAGCAAAATTTGAAAGTAAAGCAAACACATAAGTTCAAATCAAATCACACACATAAACATATAGATAGTAAAGTAAATCTACTATTCCTCTGATTCAGTGCTTCTTTCTCCTCTGATATCACCCATCAATCGAACATCCATGAAGAGGTTATAGAAGGGTCGGTATGGGAATTCTTCAATAGATTCCACTTCTATCAATCTCATCTTTCTCATCAATCGTATCAAACTTCCTTCGATATGTCCAGAGATCAAAATGCTCTTCCATCCTCTAGTCTAGATGATAAAAAAAATCAGAGATTTTGTTATTTGCATTCATAACATTTTGTACCTCTTTCTCCAGTTTCTTGATTCTGCGTAGGATCACTAGTGTCTTGTCTGGAATTAGTGGCTGAATAGGTAATGAATTTTGAGACGATTGATCTATAATAATAATCATATAATTTTCATCTTCATTGGTTGGGAACTTCTCGTTTGGATCTAAAGGCTTCCAAGGTAGAATAACCTTTTCCTAACTCTTATAAGATACTTGGAATTGACTGCAGACTAAAAAGATTGTTGAAGGATGTCCAAGCCCAAAAGTCAATCCATGAACGATTAGGCCCAAAACAGACTTCACGATTATCAATCCAATATCAATCGGCAATCCAATTTGAATACAGTAATTCAGAACAACACTTTCTCTTGTAACTTTACCGACCTTCATCGTCAGTAATAGTTTTAAAAAAATGAAGAGGTTCCAGTGTCTAGAAATTGGGTTTAGAAGTGTAGCAGAGAAACTAATATCCCCATTTCCTCCCATTTCCCAGTCTTCAGTCTCGTTCGTCAAATATTGGTAGATCTCATTCATCAAATTTCTTGTCGGGACAAAGTTGGAATAATGGAAGACAGGAACATTCTCGATCATATATAACTCATTAATTCATGCAAGAGTAAAAATTATCCTTCTGCCTCACACATAGACGACTCCCTGGTTGATTCCATTCTAATTTCCATGCAAATTAGCATAAAACTCCTTCACCACAGGAACGACTGCGGCGACAGTAGCGTAGCACAACACTTCTCATCGTCATCGCACAATAATCTCTTCAACTACTGTCTAAGGATTGTTCAATCCTCGATTCATGAATCCTCTTTCTTTGACTAATCCCCTCTTTGTCACCACTTTGTTGAAGATTCGTTATGCCTCGAAACTAATAAATTTTCTTCGATTGAACACATGAAATCTAGGATTTTTCAGTGGACTTGGAAGCCATAGGGATAAATTTGGTGGAGTTTCAAGTTGTTTTTGGGTCATATGAATTTAAGATCCGAGTTTGGAAGTTTATAGGGAGTAAATCCCACCTAAAACCGCTAAAAACCACCATTTGAAACTCCGGAAACCATCATCTCGCCATTCTCAGCGTCGGTAAGCCTTGAGAGTTATTTGTCTGGAGTCTCAGGAAAAACTTGCCATAGGTAGAGTCGATCCCGGCATGGGCGCTCAAGGCAAAACTTTTACAGTTTCACTCTGGTTTGAATGCGTTCCAATTTTCTCTACAGATCCAATTTTTATGCTGATTCAAGGGTAAATGCAAGTAGTAGAGTTCAATACTACCACAAACTAATGATAATTTCAAACAAAAACACTATAACTGCAATAAAAATAAAGATAAATATGGATTGCCTCTCATAAAGCACTTGGTTTGACGTAGTCAGCCCGGCCTATTCAGATATTATTCAGGTTTACTGACCATTAAAACCTCTTTAAAATTTGTTCTTTTACCCTCAAAATATGGCTTTAATCTGTGTTCATTTACTTTAAATCTATTCCCACTCTTTTGATCTTCAATTTCAACAGCTATGTAAGTATAAACTCAAGTCACAGTAAAGTGTTCTAACCAACGAGATTTCAATTTCCCAGGAATAACTTCAGCCTTGTATTGTAAAGAAAAACTTCTTGTTCCGGTTCAAAGTTCTTCCGGTTAATCTTCCGATCATGCCATAACTTTTTTTCCTTATAAATTTTGTCGTTATCATAAGGTTCATTTCTTAATTCTTCCAATTCGTTAATTTGTAACAATCTCTTCCACCAGCATCTTTCAAATTATAATTGAATTCTTTAATCGTCCAATATGCTTTATATAATTCTACTGGTAAGTGACAAGTCTTTCCAAAAATTACACTATAAGAAGTCATTCCAATAAGAGTTTTATAAGTAGTCCTGTAAGCCCATAATGCAGTATCCAGTCTAGTAGACCACTCTACTCTACTGGGGTTTACAGTCTTTTCCAGTATTTGTTTAATCTCTTTATTAGAAACTTTAGCTAGCCCGCTAGTTTGAGGGTGATAGGAAGTAGAGATTCTATGAATAACATTAAATTTTTCTTCCAATTATTGAATGTATTTAATCCTGAAATGGGATCCTCTGTTAGTGATAATCACTATCGGCATTCCGTATCTAGTGAAAAAGTTTTTCATTAAAAATCTTGAAACACTTTTAGCATCACAATGAGGTAAAGCTTGTGCTTCAATAGACTTTGAAACATATTCTACCGTAACTAATATGTATAATTTCCCAGATGAAGGAACAAATGGTCCCATGAAATTGAATCCCTAAACATCAAAGATCTCAACTTCCAACATGAAATTCAAGGGCATTTCATTTCTTCTAGATATATTGCCTACTCGTTGGCATCGATCACAAGTTTTTATGTATTTGTGAATATCTCTAAAGAGAGTAGACTAATAGAATCCAGCTTGTAAAGTTTTATAAGCAGTTTTATCTGTTCCAAATTGTCCAAATTTAGAATCATGACATTTCTGAATAGTTAATTTAGTTTCTTCATAAGGTACACATCTTCTCATAATAAGATCCCTACATTGTTTATATAAATAAGGCTCATCCCAAAAATATGTTTTCGCATCATGAATGAATTTTCTTTGCAGTTGCAATGTCAGCATAGGTGGCAAAATATGACTTAGAATATAATTAACAATATCAGCATAATATGGTATTTTCCACTCATTAATATTATAGAGTTGTTCATCAAAAAAATTGTCTGTAATTTCATTATCGGTGTCAGATAATTCATGTTATTCTAATCTCGATAAATGATCAGTAATTTGATTATCAGTTACCTTTCTATCAATAACCAAAGAATCAAACTCTTGCATCAAAAGTATCCATCTAATTAACCTTGGTTTGGCATCCTTCTTTTGCATCAGATATTTAATAGTAGAGTGATCAGTGTGCACAACACATTTAGTCCCAATTAAATAAGATCTAAAATTGTCAAAAGCATACACTATAGCCAGTAACTCTTTTTCAGTAACAGTGTAGTTAATTTGAGCATCGTTAAGAGTTTTACTAGTGTAGTATATAACTTTAGAAATCTTATCATACCTTTGTCCAAGAAAAACTCCAATAGCATAATCACTAGTTCCGCACATTAGTTCGAATGGTTTCTCCCAGTTAGGTGAAACTATTATAGTTCTGTGATTAGCTTTTCTTTTAATAACTCAAAGGCATTTAAACAGTTTTCAGCAAACTCAAGTTTCTTATCCTTTTCTAAAAGTTGGCAAAGAGGTTTGGTAATTTTTGAAAAATCTTTAATAAAACGCCTGTAAAAACCAACATGTCCAAGAAAACTTCTAACCCCTCTTACATCAAAAGGAGGTGTTAGGTTAGATATAACTTGAATTTTTGCAAGGTCTCCTTCCATACCATTTTTTGAAATTTTATGTCCTAACACTATTCCTCTTGCAACCATAAATTGACATTTCTACCAATTTAGAACTAAATTAGTTCTTTCGCATAACTCTAAAACTTTTTCAAGATAATTTAAGCATGCATTAAATGATGTTCCAAATATAGAGAAATCATCCATAAACACTTCAATTTCATCATCAATTAACTTACTAAATATAGACATCATACATCTCTGGAATGTTGCAGGTGCATTACATAATCTGAAAGGCATTCTTCGAAAAGCAAAAGTTCCAAAAGGACGAGTAAATGATGTCTTTTTCTTGATCCTCGGGAGCAATAAGAATTTGATGGTAGCCGGTATATCTATCTAAAAAATAAAAATATTTGTGCCCAACAAGTCTATCCAATATTTAGTCTATGAATGGTAAAGAGAAGTGTTCTTTCCTAGTGGGAGTGTTTAATTTTCTATAATCAATGCAAATACGCCACCCAGTAACTTGTCTGATATGTATTAATTCATTATACTCTTGTGCTTTAGCAGTCACCCCTCCTTTCTTAGGAGCACAAAATTTCTTTTTTGACTACTTCTATCACCATTGGGTTCAATCTCCTTTGTGGATCAACTCTTAGTTTAAATTGTTCATTCAGTATAATTCTTTGCATACAGATTGAAGGACTGATTCATTTAATATTAGCTAAGGTCCAACCAAAAGCTTTCTTATATCTTTTTAATGTATCCAAAAGCCTTTGCTCTTGCAAATCATTTCACTCTGAAGATATAATAACAGGTAATGTAGATGAGTTTCCCAGAAACACATACTTCAAGTGGTTAGGCAATGTTTTCAACTCAAGTTCAGGTGATTTTATAATTGACGGAACTAGATTCTTACCAGCATTTCCTGTAATATCTAATATCTCAAATCTTTCCTGAACATAATCTAATTCTTCATTTTCTATTTCATCAAAAAAACCTTCATCTTGGTCTTCAAAATCTTTTTTTTTCAAAATATTCTTTAAAATGCTCATTTAATAGATGTTCACTAATTTCCATGCGAAAACATTCATTGTCTCTTTCAACACCAGAGTATTTTATAGATTTTGCAATGTTAAGAGTCACTTCTTGATCGTTAACTCTCATAGTTATTTCTCCCTTTTGAACATCTATCATAGCTCTTCCAGTAGCTAAAAATGGTCTCCCTAAAATTATAAGTATTTATTTATCTTCCTCTATATCTAAAACAATAAAATCCAAAGGAAAGATAAATTTATCAACTTTTACTAACACATCTTCTATAACTCCCTTAGAATATGTAATTGAACGATCCGCTAACTAAAGAGTTATAGAAGTAGGTGAGACTTCTGCTAATCCTAATCTTTTGAAAATTGATAGAGGCGTAAGATTAATCCTGGCTCCCAAATCACATAAAGCTCTTCCATAAAATCTTTCACCGATAGCACATTGTATAAAGAAACTACCTGGATCTTTTATTTTTTCAGGAAGCTTTTTCTAACTAATTGCACCACACTTTTCGCTAAGTGAAATTGTCTCATTAACAGTGAACTTCCTTTTCTTTTTAAAAAATATCTTTCATAAATTTCACATAATTGGGCATTTATTCTAAAACTTCTACAAAAGGAATATTTACCGTTAGTTTCATAAGAATTTCTATAAACTTGGAAAATTATTTATCCTTTTTGTGTTGCTTCAATCTTTGAGGAAACGGTGGTGGAGGTTTCTCCACAGTAATTTTCATTGGTGTAAATGGATACTCTAAATCTGGGTATTCATGATCCTTTTCTTTTTCGGTATCCACTTTCTCATTTTCAGTTTCTGTTTCTTTTTGCACCATTATTTCCTATTCTTTTCCACTTCGTAATTGTATCGCTTTGATTTGTTCTTTTCCTTAGTCTTTAGGATTTGGTTCCACAGTACTAGGAAAAGTTCATAATGTTCACTTATTAAGCGCAGTAGCGATATGCCCTAATTGGTTTTCAATATTCTTAATAACAGTTCCTTGATTTTGTAATTGATTTATTGAATTTGTAATTGATTTCCTTGATTCTGTAATTGTTGACCCATGTTTAATATCAGCTCTTCCATAGACAACTTCTTCTCCTTAATTTGAGTATTACTGTTAAATCCTGGAGGATAAGAAGG
>NEWO01001209.1:116339-130283 GCA_003013225.1 Phalaenopsis aphrodite
TATATATATATATATATATATAATAGTTCACACACTAGTGGTTCTACGCAAGTGCACGTATCGCTTCAAGTAATATAGGGCTTTCTTTAAAAATCTCAGTATCGATCCCACAGAAAAGCGCAGAAAGAAATCCTCTAGGCTAATTCTAGTCTACAACTATGAATTCTTAATTTGAAAGATGGAAATTCTTATGATAATAACATAAATCACAATATTCAAACTATAAAAATTAAAGTAAGAAAGACAAATTAAAATGGGTTTAATGAATACTAATAGAAATGTAACTAAAAGAACTAAGTTTACAAAACTATTTACTAAACTTTAAAATTAAATTTACTAAGACTATACAAAATTTTGTGATGAAGTGTTCAAATTTAAGAAAGCCTCCTTCCCCTTTACAATGAGTATATGGATTGTGAAGAAATTAAAATTATTTAAAAATATATAAAAAAATTTTCTGTCAAATAGAAGCATTCCTATTCTTTACCCTCTTCCGAGTGTTATAAAGAACGTCAACTAATCCAGAGTTTTGTCTCTAATTCTGTGGTTAGGCTGGGAAGATTTTTGTTGCCACTCCATAGCTCTCACTACTCCCTCACCCGAGGGCTAACAATCTCGCATCAGTTTCCAATCAACTGGGACAAATTGAGGATTTTAATCTATCACCTTAAAATCTTCAATTCTACATCAAATAAAGTATATTTTTCTATTTATTTGCACTCAATTTCATGGATGACATACTCTCACATGAAATCAAATATGATTCTCCCCATGTTTAAGAAATCATAGCCCTTTCGGAACATATGTTTCTCAACACATTTTAACATTTCAATTGATCAGATCAAAAAGTAAATGAAGAACGGAGTTCAAATCATCACAAATTATTGATATTTAAAACCATTTAAAACAAAATCAATTCTTCAGAAAACCATATCTCAAAGTAAAGAGAAGGATAAAGAAGACTATTTAGAATTCATGAGAAAGATACGACAAAATATGAATTTTATATATAAAAATAAGTTTACAAAATAAAGTAAGAAAAGAGCACAGCTTATCTCACAATCATTCCCAAGAAAATCTCTAGAAGTTTTCTTCAAGCACTTTTCCTTTTTACAAGTACTCTCAATTCTCTCCTTGCAATGTAATGAAAGAAGAAATTTGTCACCTTCCCTCTCCTCTTACAATCCTTGAAGAAAATCTCCAAGCATTTTCTCTCACTCTCACGCCACACACACACACCCAAAACTCACACCCATACAACTCTTCCTCAAGACCTAGACTTCCCTCTCTTTTATAAAAGGCTGCCGCCCTCCAAAATTCTATCCAAAAGTCTACTCTTTTGAATTTAAAATACATGTCCATTGATCTAAGAGACATATCCCTTCATAAAAGAACATTGCAAAGTGTCTAGATATATTGAATCACTCCAATGGTTGTTTAGAACAAGTGTCCCTTTGAAACTTCGCGCAAAAACTTGTCCTAAACCGCCTTAATTCCCAAAAAGTGATCTCTGGCGCATCTGGCTCCAAATCGGTGCATCATGCACCAGTTCTCTGGATTTTTGCGCATCATGCGCCACCCTACAACAGCTCCACGGTTTTGCTCCATTTCAGCTTCGTTTCGCCCTGTTTTAGTTGTGTTTTGCTCCTAACAGAAATACCTACAAAATAAGAATAAAAACAAACTTCCTTTAATGTGTAATTTCATTCAAAAACAACTGAGAAATGTAAAATAGATTAAGCATAGAAAGACATATCGAAATATGCCAAGTCATAATTTTCTTTATTACTCGTTTTTACTCCAAATTGCACCATTTTTGCTTCATTTCTTGTATCTGAAACAAAAAATATGCAAAATTCCTTCCTTTAAAGTGTAATATTATTAAAAATCATTAAAATTTAGCAAAAAATATAAATGAAAAAGTAGGTTATTTATAGGCGTGTCAGAATACTGGGGTATTTTAGTTTTTTTCATGAATGATTGTTCCTGATCAGCATGGGTGGTTATTTGGATTGTTAGACTAACATTCAATCGCTCGTTCGACCTAAAGAAGGCTACCAACCCTTAAGTCAGCTAGCAGCGGGTCAACTGGTACTTTTTTGGCCTGTCAGTTTCATGCCTATCTACAGTTTTTTGTTAAGTGATGATCTTCATTTTACCCCTTTTGATCAGGACAACTAGATTGTCTCGAGATTTGTGCATATCATTTTTGAGTGTATAATTATATTCTCTAATTTGAAATGCTTGCTATTCTAACAACACTTACTTTTTTAAATACACAATTTAATTGCATATAATTCTACACATAGTGTTTATGCATGACATAAAATATGTACATATATCAAAAATAGTAATAGAACTTGTACAATATAGTTGCATTTACAATTCTTAGCCCATATTTGAATCTTTCTAGGTCCATGTCAAGATGCTCTAATTCCTACTTTTCACTAGCCAAAATTTTATAAAAATCAATAATTCATATTGAAAGTTATGTGTGACACAATTCAAATCAACAAAAATAGGCAAATAAAACATATAAAATGCATCAAGAATTTTTATAATGATTCTTTTTTGTAGCATTGATGCTGGTTTTCTCATGATGTTCATGCTGATAGATTTAAATGAAAATTTTGTTGTCTTTTTTTCTCTTGTTTTTCTTGTTATATAAATCTCTATCCATTAGAAACCCTATTAATTATGTACCTTTTATAATTAAAAAATAAAGGTAAATAATATTATACGTAAAACTTCGAAGCATCTCCAAATATTATATTTCATTAGGGCTTTACATATTTTTGAATTATAAAAAAAACTCTTCATAAATTTTTAATTAGATTTATAATTTAACAATCCACCTTAACAAAACGGGCAAAGCAAGCAGTCACATTCCAGCGATTCCTCATCTCATGGAAAAAAGAAAGGGTAAAAATTTAAATATTTTCTTAATTGTCCTTTTCAAATTAAATGAATGTGTTTGACATCGTGAATAGGCCTTCAATAATTTTCAATGCAGCGGCATATTTTATTTGGTAGCTAGGCTGTCACTCAGACGCCCCCAACTCAACTCAAAATTGGAAACACACTTTTTCTTTTTTCTATAAATAATCAAACAAAACGATATACAAAATACCTCGAGAATTTAAAACATTCTTGGCTCATTGTAAATTGGAAGATAATTTTTGCTACTTTGTTTTCATTTCATTGTATCAGAATGGATGAATTTGGAGCTTTTTCAATTATATATTAATAGCGGGCAAGGTTTTTGAAGTCGAGCAATCTAATTATTTGGGGAGGTTGAGATTAATTGTTCTTTGTCATAATTATTTTTAGGAAAATGTGGAATCAATTTCTGCCATCTAAATTGATTTGAATGGCTGGGATTGAAAATTTTATCCTACAGCTATCAGAGCAATTTGTGAAAATGAATCTCCCAATAGTTAAAAATTGCATGTCGTTTAGCAATATATTTTGATTGAGGAAAAAAAATCATTTTATAAAAATTTTATCAAAATATACATAAATAGTGCTATTTTCGTTCTGAGAATCACGCCTTTTATGTATTGTATTGATCTCATATAAAGCGAATAATTTTACGCCGTTCTAATATGATTTTTCTGAGAAATTTTCACCCTTTTTTTTAATGATTATATGACTACATTTCACATTGTCAGTTGCCACCATCACTCACCATTCAGAAAAATTAGGCAAGTTAAAAGTTTTCTATAAGAAATTCATTAAAAAAATGAGAACTAGTAAATTAAGGGTCTGTTTGGGGTAGCTTATAACTGTAGGTGGTATTTTGAAAACGTCGTCGTTTCGTTTGATTTAAGTGTTTGTCCAGCTTCTCCAAAAACAGTGTTTTTGTATAGTTAAAGATGCGCCCAGCGGGATGATCCTCATGGGCCATAATCGTTCGCAGCTTATTACTCTGGTGCCCTCGAGTTAGCTATCGCGCTGATGATCCTCATGGGCCATAATTGTTCGCAGCTTATTACTCTGGTGCCCTCGAGTTAGCTATCACGCTCCTCCACCTTTCTTTGGCACTAGCCACTCCTCCATGCTTCTTTTGGCCTAACCAAGAACTCTTCTCCCCCATCTGGCCGAATTCTTCTCTCCCTAGTAAGCACTTTTTTTTTCTTTTCCTTCTGCTCTTCATCTCGGCATGGCTCGAACAGCCCTAAGGATCAAAAAAAATACTTGTGGAAGATCTGTAAAGCATTGATGTTTGGAGATAACTTTTATTTTTCATTGTTTTTCAATAAACATGTGCCTCAAATGCTTGGATAGAGATTTCATTTCTAGACTCATTCGGTAGTATGGAAGGTTCGGTAAGGCTACTTCTGGAAACAGATCGATTTGATGTTGAATTTATTAGATGGGAGGAAGTTGATTTAGCAATTCAACAAGCATAGCATTTGCAAACTGCTGTAGTAATCCATGCACTTCCTTTCGTAGATTAATCTGTTAACAATGAGTTAGAATTTTGAAAAAAAACATATGGAAGGTCATCATTTCTTATAGTTTATGCTACGTAATCTATCAACCGTGAGTGATGTTTGCATTTTGCAACTTACCGCAAACCGTAAGTGTTGGAGATCTTATTGCTTGTTGTTAAGAATAGCTTGATTCATACTTTTTTTAGTAGATATTGCAATGTAAGCCTTAAGTGTTTGATCAATGGTATGAAGATAGCATTTCTTCATGGTGATTTGATAAGCATTTATTCATGGTGTAAGCCTTAAGTGAAAGCATTTTTTCAATGGTATGTAAGCCATAAGTGTTGAATAAATGGTATGAAGATAGAATTTCATTCTTAATTTTCATTTTTTGGTGGAACGATTATTAAAATGAGGTAGCTGAATTTGCAGTGTTCTCCTATAGTAGTTGTGTTTTAAAAATGGTGGAACAATTGCTCAATTTACTTCACTTGTGCTTTAAAAATTGTTTTCCCTTTGGTTTGAGCACATATGTTGAAAGTCAGAATGGTGGTATATACCTTGAATCGAAGAACGAGATTTGAGAAACATAAATCTGTTGACCTCACTTTTGGTTGAGGTCTAGTTTTTCCTCTTCAGTAGCCTAGGGTCTAGACATAAGACTTTCTTGTTGACTACTTTTAGAGGACTAGAAAAGGAGACCTCACGATTAGAAACTCTAAACTCTTCTCTCAACTTGAAGTTCCACATATTGTTCATAACCTCTAGCACTTAGTTGGTGGGGTAAATATGGGGGAAGCTCAAGGTGAATTCCCATAGGATTGTCTAGCCTTAGGGTTGACCCTAAGTGTTGTTCTAGAGCTATTTCACTAACTTTCACTCACATTCACTCATAACCCTAAACCCTAACTTTTTGACTTTGATCCATTGATCTTTGGGAAACTCATGTAGATGGTCCCCTAGACCCACTAGTCCTAGGCAAGGGTTTGGCTAAAACTAGTACATACAGGACCTAAATGGGGGTTCCATTGGCACATGGCTCATATAGGATGGTTGGCACCTCATTTTCACCAAAATATCCAACATGGCCTTTTGCCCCCCCCCCCCCCCAATCTACCAAAATTACCTAAACAGCCCCAAACCCCAAATTTGACCAAAATTCTCAATTTCACCCAAATTACCCAAATTTGTTCAAAAATCATTTCTGTCTATTTCAAACTACCCAATTTGCCCAAAATTTCCCAAAATTATCAAAATACCCTCAAATTTGCCAAATTACTAAAATGCCCTTGGTGAATCAAAATTTTCCAAAATCATTTCACATGTCTCCAAAACCAATTTGAACTCTTCCATTGAGCCCAATTTGACCAATTTGACCCATTTTGACCAAAAGCCTCAAATTGCCCATAAAGACCCAATTTCCTCAAATTCATCTCAAATGTTTATCAATTTGATCCTAATTTCCCCCAATATAAATTCTTAACTCAAATTCATCATGAACAAACTCAATTCAATACAAATCCATATCCAATTGGCCCACATTTGAGTCTATATTCAACCAAAATCAAAAAGGCCCAATTAGGCCCAAAACAAAAATCCCATTCAATTTACCCTCAAATTTTTCTAATTGCCTCAATTTTGCATCATAAATCTTTGAAACATTCCCAAACATCAAATTGGACCTTCAATTGGCCTTGGTCAAGCCTCAATTTCACTGAAAGACAACTTGGACCAAAACCCCAATTTGGCTATGTCTCTAAATGCCTCCTAATTAAATGCCCAAACCTCAAAGTTTAAACCTAATTGATGTTGAGAACCCTTCATTATATTCCCCTAAACCATTTTCAATAATCAATTTGGACTTAACCCATCTCTAGCTGAACATAAGCTCAAGTCTAACCCAACATCCCCAAATTGATCAAATGGAAAAATCCTCCAAATCAATTTAATATCATCCCAATTCTTTTCTAAACTCTTCATGACAATCATCCAAACCAAATTGATCAATCAATTAGGCTCAATGTCATGGCTAGCCAAACCCAAACCCAACTTCAAGTCAATTTGACTCAAATTGAACCCATGCACCAAAATTGACTAAACCATGCCCAAATGATCAAATTAATGACACCACAGCCACCATGTACACCCTAGTAACCAGCTTAGACCAACCTAAACTAGCCAAGGTGGGCTATGGACCAATGGTTACCTAAATTAAGGCATTTAATCCCATTTTTGGGTCTAAGATAAAATATCTCCACCATCATGACAAACCATTAGTGGTTAATCATAATAAACCCTCCCCATGGCTCACCTGACTTCTCTGGCCACCATCCTTGGCCCTTCCGGCTAGCCTAGTGGTAGGAAAACATGAAAACCGAGAGCCCCCATCCCTTAACTCAAACTCATTTTCACCCATCCAATGTATCCAGCTCTGATTGGCATTTGGCATTTTGAAGCCCTCCACATAACCACTTAACTGAATCCAAATTGAAGCACTGAGCTCCACCCTAAGCTCCTCTATTTAAACCACCTTCTCCATGGCCAAAAGGGAACTAACCAAATTCCTTGAAGAAACTCTGTCAAAATCTCACCAGAGACTCTACAAGCCTTCCTTAGATCAAGCCAACCTTTTTCTCCCTTTGTTTTCCCCTGTAAGAGTTAAATTTTGAGCTCAAAATTACGTCGGAACCAGGACATATTTCTCTACAGCCCCACAGTGAACCAAACTCCAATTAACTGTGCACACACCATCCCCACGATGAGAGAAGTTGATCCCCCACAAAAGCCTCCTCTCAAACAGCCCCTAACCTAGTTCTAGACCAACACCTGAGTTTGAGTTTTGTCAGAAACATAGCTAAATAATTCACCAAGGCTTGAGACTTCATCTGGAGGTTCTTTGGACCCAATCAAAGCTACCACAACCATCTGAATGAGGCCTCCTCTCGTAGATAAAGGTATTGAGCTCTAACCCTAGCCTGAGCTTCTTTTGATTCTCCATATTTAATGGCTTAATTTCATGCCTGATAAACCATATAAATATGTTCGTCTTGAGTAGATGAAGGTTTAGAAACAAGCCCCATGTGATTTGGTTGAGTCTAGGAGACGATCTTAAGGTTTTAGTGTGAACGGTTCTCGAGTTAGGTCATTTGGGGACGATAACGGTGAGTCGTCCGATCGCACGTTTATTTCATTAACGAAGGAGATCAACCCAGACAAATCTTTGTTGCAAAAAGGCAGGTCGCGTGGCAGCTGAGGTGGATGGCGGCATCAGATGGCAGAGTGTCGTGTGTGAGTTCAGAGTCATCGTAGGATGAGGTGGCGCCCCGTGTTAGGTAAGAAAATATGGATTTTCTGAATTATTTTTAATGCATGATCTTCAAAAATCCATATTTTTCTTTAGAAAAAGTATAAAAATAAAAAAAAAATACTCTCTTGCTCAGTGAACAGAGGAGAATAATGTGGATCAAGAATAAAAATTATTTGTCATGTATATGATTTTTAATTAATTAAATACTCTCTGAGGTATTTTAATTCATTATGATTAAATACTAACCACCATGACTTGAAATTTTTAGAGTTGGTTCCACATGACAGAGGGCATCTTCTATGATTTTTCCAAAGTCAACGAGAAGCTCGGTGCTGCTAACCCTAATTTTTAAGCCTAAGTGGCTATTTTGGCTTTACTTAATCATATAAAGTAAAATGTCCCTCAAAAAAACATAAGATTAGTTTTGTTAGGTTTTCTGTGGTTAGAGGAGCTTAGGAAAAATAATGTTATGATTTGAATAATTTTGTATCTTTCTGTTATTAATTAAATATTTTTATCTTGTATTAATTTATTTAAATTAAATATAAATTAAAATTTGAAAAAATCAATTCCACATAGTACATAAGAATTATTTCAACTAACTGTAAAAATTTCAAATTTATTTAAGTTGATTTTACTATTAAAGTGGATTTTACAAGTAAAAATAGTTTTTTTGAACAAAATAAATTATATTAAATTGAATAAGCTTAAAAAAATTATGAAAAATAGTTTTCTAAGTTCCTTGTTATCAAGGGCATTTAAGAAAAATAAAATCCTTTTTTATGAAAATATTTTATTTTTAAAGTATATTTTGCATTTAAAATAATTAAAATAATCAAGATTTTCATAAACATAGAAAATAGTTGAAAATGTGTGCAATTGTTTCCTGATCACTTGAGCCTCTTAAAATATTTTTCATGATTTTTTCTAAATTAACAATAAATTTCTAAAGGCCTAAAATGTATTTTCCTTATTTTCCCATTAAAATAATTACAATGAATTAAATATAAATCATAAACATATAAAATTTGTTCCTTTAAGTTTTCTTGGACTTATGAGGGTTTAGTAAAATTTAAAATTTATTTTTGAGGATTAAAATTTTTTTTGTATTTAAATAATCTTTAAAAGTAACCTTTAAATAATTATAATAATTAAAATATTATTAAAAAAACATAACATTTTGTCTAAGTATTCTTTTTTGACCTAAGAAAATCTCTAACAATTTTCCCATAAATTAAAACTTCATTTAGGTTAGTTAAATAAATTAACATTAAAAAACCCTATTTTTTAAATAAATGCTTAAATTAAATCAAATTTTGAAAACTCATACTTTCCTCCTTAATATTTTAATTAATCCATGGATATGATACTCAAATATTTTCAAGGTCATTTGAATTTTGCTTGAGGAATTATAAGATGAAGAGCCCCAAGAGTAGGATGGTAATTTTAGGCTTTGATGCCTTAATCAAAATTTAGGATTAACCATTGGCGATGGGAAATTTTGATCCTTAATAAATAAGTTGAATGACTTAAATGCAATGGGTTAATGGTAGAAACTCACTTACCAACTTTTGACAATATCAAAAAAAT
Organism: Phalaenopsis aphrodite; assembly: GCA_003013225.1. Lineage (NCBI taxonomy): Eukaryota > Viridiplantae > Streptophyta > Magnoliopsida > Asparagales > Orchidaceae > Phalaenopsis > Phalaenopsis aphrodite. The sequence continues at coordinate 125,673 of NEWO01001209.1, forward strand.
CATAATTTCCCTAATCTTCTTGATTTGGAAGTCAACTAAGATCAAACAATTCTAAAGTGGTGGGCTTAAGCCAGAGAGATGATAATTCACTTACCTTAAGCCTAAAATTTATGATGGCGTGATCTTTTAATAAGAATAATTTCACTTAAACCAAGATTTTAGCCACCACCATTTTGTTCCATTATAATTGTTAAGGGCTTAATAGTAGCATAGGCTCGATGTCTAAATTCAATTGATTGGAGATAATATGATTGGGGATTAACACCTCTTTAAACACTCCAAGCCCATTTGTGATGAACACCAAAGATTTAATAACTTAAGCTTGCAGTAGGGGCATTCATCCATATAATCTTTAAAGTAAAGTATCAAATTGATTAAATATCACATCCTTGGGATAATTGAATTGTCAAGCTTCACTGCGCAACGAGGTAGTCACACTCTAACCCTAGATGATTAATGGAACAATATCATAAAGTTCTAAATGAACTCGAAATAATTCAAAAGAGCGTCGGAGTAGTTCAGGGTCATTCTCCCGAACACTTTGAATTCTTTTGGATATTTTGAAGGACAAATTGAACTTTCCATATTTTGTTCTAAAATCATTTACTAAGGTCTTCCGAGGCTTAATAGAGTCATATTTTGGGGTTTGATAACTATACCTTGATCTACTCCTGCAATTTAAATTCTTCACAAAATTATATACACACTGCTAGAACTAACATTTCAGGTGGAGGAACTAGACGAAGCGACATGTACGCTTTTCAATTATTGCATTTACCTTTCTGTACTTCTTATCTCAAACTTACATGTTAAATAATGATGTCACCCTGCATGTCAAAATCAAAACTGTTAGGATAGCAGCAAAACCAAAACTAAAGTCTAAAAATAATTAAATAAGATAAAATTCACCGCCACAACATTTAAAATTTAAGAAAACTCAAAATTTAATCACAAACATCACAAAAAATTGCAACTAAATTAAAATGTCTATACTGGATGATCAGGAATCCCTCGGAGGAGGTAACCTACGGTTGCTAACGAGACTTCCCATGGTTTAAATGAAAATACGGGACTCGTTAAGTTGAGTTTAGTGAATTCATTTGGACTAAGTGAATTCTAAAGAAAATAGTGGTGTCAGAATGAGGGAACGTGGGTTCCTAACCAGTGTCACTCTAATCAACTTTAACATCTTCCATAATATTTTAATAGCCATGACCTTTAGGAAACATCTGACTTGACATCGAGACTTGACACAATAGAAAACGTAAACTCACCACGATGTAGAGCTTTGAACTAGCATTGTGGGCAGCACAACCATCTTCAACAACACAAGTCTACAACAGCTAAACCATTCTATAGAATTAAACAACAATCCATAGGATTTCGAGGTTGTCCGCCTAGTGTGGCATAAATCTTCAACTTATCTTTAGGCCTTTGTATGGCTCTGCTATACAATATAAGCGCTAACTCTCTTTAGGATTCCCAAGTTATCGTTCATTATGACCTACATCCTCACATCTTATCGACTAATTGTATGATTGTCTCACCGACTATAAGCCTTAATTAATAAAATTGATAAAAGGAAATATTTAAATATTTCTCCTCTAAATTGAAACCAAACCACAAGTTAGCTTGGGAAGTCACCGAGATTCTTCTCAGGATCCATGACATCCCTAACTGACTTTTTTTTGTAAATCAACAATTACAAGAATTTGATGACGCTACTAGAAGATTTAAATTCTAGCAACGATGCCAAAAACTTGACTGCGATTTTATAAATATGTTTGATTTAATAAAGATATATAGATATAATATTCAATAATGTTAAAGTCAAATTTGTCAACGCAAGTATACGTATCGCTCAAGTAATATAGGGCTCTAATGGAGTCCTAGATATCGATCGCATAGGGAGAAATAGAATACTACGGACTAAGATTTAATAAGAAGTAATACTTCAACTACAACGACGTTCAAGTTGTTTATCTGTCACTAATAGGAAATTGAAATAAGGAGATAATTTTGATAGTAATTAATTATAGAAAATAACGTTTAATTGTGATATTCAATATATAAGAAAGCATCCTTCTTCTTGCCAAGAAATTATAGTGAATGGATAAAATGAAATAGTTCAATTTATATTGTGCCAAATAGGAGCATACCTATTCTTTACCCTTTGGTCCAAGCATAAAGAACATTGACTAATCCTATGCTTGGTTATTGATTCTACGGCTAGGGTGGGAGGATACCGGCTCTCACTTCAGAGCTCCCACGTTCCCCTCACCTAAGGGCTAACATCTACACATCAGCACCCAAACGATAGGACCGAATTAAGGGGTTTAGTCTGTCACTCTAAAATCTCCAATTCTACGCCTGATAGTAATATTTCCCTATTTATTTGCACCCAACTTCCAAGGGCTTTGACCTCCCTGAATCTTGAATGTAATCTTCACTTTAGTTGTAAAACTCAACATATTTTAACAAATCAATTTGCCAGATTGAAAGTAAATTAAGATAGAAGTGAAAAGATCATCACAATTTCTTAAACATTTTCATGGCTTCACCAATTCAAATCACTATTTCACAAATCTCGAGACAAGGAGAAAGACAGAGAAAAATACTCAGAACTCATGGGGAAAGCACAACACAACTTGGAATTCATATATAAAATCAAAGCCATACAAACTATAACAAGTGAATAACTTATCTCTAAATTTCTCCCCAAGAAAACTCCTCAAAGTTCCTTTGAATCTCTTCCTTTCTTTATAGCACACAGAATTCCTCTTCGAAGTAGCAAGGAGGAAGAAATCTCTCAATTTCCCTCCACTCTTACAATTTCTTGAAGAATTCCTCACAGTTATCTGCTCTATCAAGCTTTCTACGCACTAATGGATCCTTTCTAACCTCCAGGACTCCAAAAGTCTCTTCCATTTTTGGTCAAAATGTTCTCTTTAAAGATGTGGATGAGTTTTCCCAAGAGTTGCTTACGCACCCCTCCAAAATCCGACCTTATCCATTGTACATGTCACATAACCGTCAATCCCACCATCGGCGGCCTCAATGGCGCCGTCGGCGGCCTTATGGAGAATTTGTCCTGTAGCCTCGGGAAAAGCTCCCCGTCGGCGGCCTCGATGGCGTCGTCAGCGCCCTATTGCAATCCTCCACATTTTGGTCCTTTTTGCTCCAAATTCACTCCTTTTTGCATCTTTTTGCTCCATTGACCTAATTCATCATTCCTGCAACAAAACATCAAAAATATCTTTCTTTAAAGTGCAATATCATTAAAAACAATATAAAAGAGGTATGAAATTCTCAACATATTTTCCTTTGGTCAAAATCCCCAAACTTAACTATTACTTGTCCTCAAGTAATTTTAGTACTATATAAAAGTTATGATCTACTGCAGTAATATTTTAATTCAGAAACACTATAAGTTTGATTTAGATAAATATCATAGTGAGATTTTCAGAAAAAATTCAAGTAATTGAATTAACTTTGTATCCATCAGATTATCTAGTCATCAAGTTTTAAGAGTTCTTGTTTTCTATTTATTTCAAGAATGACTATAGATTGCAATATTAAGTCACTTAGAATATCCAAAAGATAAGAACCTCATGAGAACTCTATTAGTAAAAAGAGTTATTCCATAAATATAAGTTCAGAAATATATTTAAGTTTTCCCCTTTAGGTAGGTCCAGTGAAGCCAATTTTTGATTAGGCATATCCTCAAGCTTCTCCTCACTTTCATTTTTCTTCTTTTTTTTATGTTTTTTTTTTTCATTTGGATTGTTTTCAGTCCTATATATTTTTCTTTTCTTTTCAGGGATTGTTTTCAATCCTTTCTTTTTCCTTTTCAAGTGAGAATTACTATATCTGGATAGCCTTTAATGATTTTGAACTTCACTTTTCTTTCCTTAAATATGAAACTCAAAGCATTTCTTACCTTATAAGTATTTCATAGCTCTTACATCATTGAGCTCCAATCTTTTCTTCTCAATTGAAATTCCAGATTCTTAATACTTTAAAATATAGTTTCCTTTACTTTAAATAGTTAACTGTAATCTTATTCTCTTATAATAAATATCTTAAGTTACAAAATTAATTTTCATTACAAAAATATTTCTTTAAATCTACCATAATATTTAAATAGTTACAAAAATATAGTTACCTGAATTAAATTTACTACATAAAATCATATAAATAATTTTTGAAAATATTGAAATAGAGGACATCTAATAGTTAATCTTTTTCTTCCCTCCCCCAAACTTAAATTTTTAAATATGAAATAAAGGTGGAAAGAAAATACTATAAATATAAATCATACCTCAGTATTGTAGGCATCTTTATCATTCTGAAATTTCTGTAAGCATTCTCCAATTTTTACTTCACCTGGTCTGAAAGATTAGGAGTTTTCTACACATATAAATCATTGGAGGAATTTCTAGGAAATGAAATTTTGAAACAAGTATAAAACTAAAACAAACACAACATTTCCTAACACAACCACAATACTAAATAAAAGACAAAAATACTAAAATGAAAATAAACATTACATCACATTACAATCCACAAAGTACACTAAATGAAAGTCCAATTACATACTCATTCATTTTT
>NEWO01001210.1:7439-26305 GCA_003013225.1 Phalaenopsis aphrodite
ACAACAACAACAACAACAACAACAACAACAACAACAACAACAACAACACAAGCAACAACAACAACAACAATAACAACGAGAACAACAACAATAACAACAACAACGAGAACAACAACAACAACAACAATAACAACAACTGCAACAGCAACAGTAGCAACAACAACAAAAACATAAACAACAACAACAATAGCAACACCAACAACAACACCAACAACAACAACAAAAACAATAACTACAACTGCAGCAACAACCGCAGCAACAACAACTACTGCATCATCAACAACAACAACAACAACTTCAAGAATGACAACGACAACTACAATGACAACGACAACAACAACGTTAAAGACAACAACAAAGACAATGACAATGACAACGACAATGACAATACCAACAACAACAACAACATAAGCAACACGACAACGACTGTACCAACAACAGCAATAACAATAGTAGCAGCAACAACAACAACAACAAGAACAATAACAACAACAATGAGAATGATAACGAGAACAACAACAGTGAGAACAACATCAACAACAATAAGAACAACAACAACAACAACTGCAGCAACAATAACTGCAACAACAACCGCAACAACAAGGACTGCAGCAACAACCGCAACAACAACAACTGCAGCAACAACAACAACAACAACAACAAAACAACTGTAGGAACAACAATAACGACAACAAAATCAACAAAAACAACGACCATAACAAGAATGACAATAATGAGAACGATAACGGCAACAAAGACAACAACAAGAAGAAGAAGAAGAAGAACAACAACAACGACAACAATAACGACAACAACAAGAGCAACAACAACAACTGCAGCAACAAAAATAACAACAACAACATCAACAACAATAACTGTAGTAATAACAACAACAATACTCTATGTGAGCCATGGACTCATGAAATTCCCATTTGGGTCCTCTATATACTGGTCCTAGCTAAGCCTCAGCCTAGGGTTAGTGGGTCTAGGGAAACATCTACATGAGTCTCTCAAAAAATTAAGGGATCAAAGTCAACAAAGTTTGGGTTTAGGGTTATGAGTGAAAGTTAGTGAAAGTGAGTGCAAGTGAATGAACCAGCTCCAGACCAACACCTAGGGTCAATCTTAAGACTAAGCAGTCCTATAAAGACTCACCTTTAGCTCTCTATCTACTAAGTGCTAGAGGTTAGGACTAATATGTGGAACTTCAAGTTGAGAAAAGAGTAGTTTAGAGTTTCTAATGATGAGGGTTCCTTTTCTAGTCCTCTACGAAAATTCAACACAAAAGTCCTATAACTAGACCTTAGGCTCTTAAAGAAGAAAAATGAAACCTCAAATAAAAATGAGGTCAACAAATGGACCCCAAATAGGTGTGGTGTGCTGGGCAAACACACCATACGTATTAGCGTTGACCGACGAGATCAAAAAAACCAACATAGAATTCTAAGTAGACAGACCTTGAATGAAGCGTAGAATTGAGTGACAGTTCCTTTCTACTAGGGAGTAACATATACTCTCGCTGGGGAAAAGAAAGGTTATTGCGTGAACAAGCGTCAAGCAAGCCGACAGTCCCAGTAAAGAGTTGATTTGGGTTGAATATCTCATAATTCACTTCAAATTTTGATTTCAATTTAAGAATCTCATGGAGATAGAATCATGCATGAGGAATCCAAATTGAGTGAAAAGTGCAATGACTCACATTTGACTCAAGAGGATACCAAAGTGCAGAAATGAGAATAGGGCTTGAAGAGGCCTACCCTGAATGTAATGGTGGGAATAGGATGTATGTCAGAACTAAAAAGTTGAGGAGTTGCTTGTTGGAAGCTGTCGGTCGCCGGAATCGAAATCCCGTCACCCGCTTCAGAAAGACATATAATTTACATATAAATTTAAGTTTAGAAAAATATGAAATCAAACTGATCCCATATCCTTCATAGTTTAAATAAAAGAGCACTATACCTCAAGACATGTATCTATCCCAAAAGATAAACTCAAGACTTGAGGGTGATGCTCGACCAAATAAACTAAGAAATATATGACATCTGTTTGGTCTGAGAAAACTATTTTATTTATAAGTCGATAAGTTCCCCTATTTAATAGGAAAAATTAAATATGGTTTATATTAAGATGGGTTCGGAAAAGCTTCAAATAAGGGCAAGCACCTATACTTAATTACATCTTAAATAACTGAAGTCACCTAAGAAAACTTTCGATAAAAATCAGGGAATATTATCTTCAAAGAGGTCAAAAGGATAGGACTTTTGAAAGAGATTGGATAAACAGGTGTGGAAGCGGAATGACTCAAATTTGGAACATTTATTGTAGAATCCAAGGGAGGAAGAACTAAGGGATGTCATAAACCCAGAGAAGAACCTCGGTGACTTCCCAAGCTACCATATGGTTTGGCTTTAGTTTTGGAGAGATATTTAAATGTTTCATCATGCCAATTTTATTTATTTAGGACTTACATTCATGTGAGACAAAAACACAAATAGCCTGGAAGATATGAGAATTTAGGTCATGGCGAACGACAACCTCAGAGTCCTAAGATGAGGTAGGGCTTAAATTATACAACAGAGCTGTGCAAAGGCCTAAAGAAAAGTTGAGGATTTATGTTGCATAAGCAAACCACCTCGAAGTCCTATGACTTGGTTGTTTAATTCTAAAGAATGATTTAGTTAATGTAGACATGTTATGCTATTGAAGATAGTCGTGATACCCACAATGCTAGCTCCAAGCTCCTCATCATGGCAAGTTTAGGTTTTCTAATGTCAAGTTATGATGTCAAATCAGATTTCCCTAAGGGTCATAGTTATGGGGCATATTAAAGTTGATTAGAGTAATGTCGATTAGGATCCTACGGTTCCCTCATTCTGGTACCACTATTTTCTTTCAGATTCACTTAATCCAAATGAATTTACTAAACTCAACTTAATAAGTTTCTTACTTTCATTTAGACCGTGGGAAATATCGTTAGCAACCGTAGGTTACCTCCTCCGAGGGATTCCCGGTCATCCGATAGAGACATTTTAATTTGTTGCAATTTTTGTTTTGTGATGTTTGTGATTAAATTTTGAGCTATCTTATATTTTGAATGTTGTGGCGGAAATTTTATCTTGATTTATTTTTAGGTTTGGGTTTGGTTTTACGGCTATCTTAGTAGTTTTGGTTTTCATGCAGGGTGACATCATTGTTTAACAAGCAAGCTCGAGACAAGAAATACAAAAAGGTAGATGCAATAATTTAAAAGCGTACCTGTTGATTCTTCTCATTCTTCCACCTGAAAGGTTAGTACTTGCAAGGAATGTATATAATTTTGCAGGGAATTTAAATTGCAGGAGTAGATGAAGGTTTAGCTACCAAACCCCAAGTTATGACTTTATTAAATCTCAGAAGATCCTAATGGATGGTTTTAAAACAAAAATATGGCAAGTCTAATTTGCCCTTCAGAATGTTCAATATATTTCAAAATGATCGAGGCATGACCCTGGACCACTTTGAAGATCTCTTGAAATATTGTGAGTTCATTTTGAACTTATCATATTGTTCCATTAATTATCCGATGTCGAAGTGTGACTACCCCGTTGCTCAGTGAAACTTGACAATTTAATTATCCCGAGGATTGAATACCCAATTAATCAATTGATGTTTCATTTAAAAGTTATGTGAGTGGGTGCCCCTAAGGCAAGTTTAAGTCATTTAAGATTGTGGTGCCCGCAATTAAGGTCAGGCTTGTAGTGTTTAAAGTCATTAATTTCCAATCATGTTGTCTTCTAAAGCTGATCAATTGATTGTAGGTATCGAGCCTATGTCACTACTAAGCCCTTAACAATCATGATAGGTGGAATAGTAATTATCAAAATTTTGATTGAAGTGATATGTATTCTTATTAAATGATTACATCATCCTCAAATTTGGGCTTAAGAAAAGTAAATGATCATCTTTATAGCTTAAGTTCCAAGTCATAAAGATTAAGGGAACTATGATTTTGTTTATGTTGTGCAAAGGTGGTGAGTGAGTTTCTACCTTTTAGTCTCATTGTATTTTAATCACCCAAACAGGTTCATTAAGATCAAAATTTCCCATTTTCCCTTGGTTAATCTTAAATTTTGATTAAGGACTAAAATCTAAAATGACTATTTTGCCCTTGGGGTACTTTACCTCATAACTCATTAAACAGAACTCAAATGACTTGAGCATTCAGAGTGGCATATCTATGAGTTAATTGAAACATCGGAGGAGAATAATGTGGTTTTTTTTAAAATTAAATTTAATTTAAATAGTTATTTAAATTCAGTAAATAGGGTTTTTAAAATTGATTTATTTAACCATCCAAAATAATGTTTTTTATTTATGAGAAAATTATTAGAGGTTTTCTTATGTCAGAGAAGCACTAAGACAAAATTTCATGATTTTTTGAATTAAATTATTAATAATATTATTTAATTTTTAGATTAATTTCAGTGATTTAATTAAATAAAAAATAATATTTTAATTACCAAAGTATTTTTAATATTTTTATTAAACTTCTCTGAGTTCAGAAAACTCATAGAATCAAACTTTGTATTTTTATGATTTTTAATTTATTTATTATAATTATTTTTAATGAGAAATAAGGTAAATTCACTTTTAAGCTTTTAAAATTTATTATTAACTTAGAAAAATTAGGAAAAAAACCTAATAAATTCTATGTGATCAGGGAAAACTTGTAAAAATTTTGAATCATTTTTGTATCTTTGAAAATTTTGATTATTTTAATTATTTTTAATTTAAAATACACTTTAAAAATGACATATTTTCCTAAAAATATATTTTATTTTTATTAAATGTCTCTCATCACAAGGAATTCAGAAAACTATTTTTCATGATTTTCTACGCTTATTTAATTTATTATAATTACTTTTGCACAAAAATGTAAAGTTTTATTAAAATTCAATTCTAGTGCTTAAACAAAGCCAAATAATTTTAAAATTTTTATAGTAAGTAAATATGATTTTTATGCACAATGTGGAACTGATTTTGTCAATTTTTTATAAGTATATAATTTACATAGATTAACATAAGGTGTATGCATTTGATTAAATGTAAAAATGTACAAAATAATTCAAAAAATCAAAATATTTTTCATAGACTTCTCCGACCACAGGAAACCTACTAAAATTATATTCATAAATTTCAAATGATATTTTAATTTATATAATTAAAATAAACAAAAATGGCCACCCTAGCTTGAAAATTAGAGCTAGAAGCATAGATATGCCTTCCAACCTCAGAAAATCCATATTTTTCTACTTACCCATGCTACGCCAACTCATCCTACGGCGGCTCCGAACTCACACGCGACACACTCCCATTTGCTCTACTTTCCTCCGAACTCACACGCGACGCGCTCCCATTTATTATTCACGCGCCAAGAGTTTATCCGACTCGATCTCCCCGTTTATTAAATAAACGCGTGATCGGACGACTCCCTGTTATCGTCCCCAAATGACTTAGCCCAAGAACCTTTCACCCTAAAACCCTAAGATCTTAGCCTAGACTCAAACAAATTGCATGGGGTTTGTTTCTAAACCTTCATCTACTCAAGAAGAACATATCTATATGATTTATCAAGCATGAAATCAAGCCATTACAAATGGAGAATCAAAAGAAACTCGGGCTAGGGTTGGAGCTCAATACCTTTGTCTGAGAGGGGAGGCCTCAATCAAACGGTTGTGGTAGCTTTGATTTGGTCCAACAAACCTCTAGATGAAGTTTTCATGCCCTGGTGAATTGTCTAGGTATGATTTTGATCAAACTCAATTTCAGGTATTGGTTTTGAGCGAGGTTAGAGGTTGTTTGAGAGGGGGCTTTTGTGGGGGATCAACTCCTTTCACTGTGGAGATGGTGTGTGCAGAATTAATTTCAATTTGATTCACTATGGAGTTGTGGAGAAGAATGTTCTGGTTTCAGCCTTATTTTGAGCTTAAAATTGAATTGTCACAGAGGGAACCAGAGAGAGAAAATGGTTAGCTTGAGCTTAGGAATCCTTGGAGAATCTCTGGTGAGATTTTGGTAGAGTTTCCCCTATAATTTTTGTTAGCTCTCTTTGGCAATGGAGGGGGCTGACTAAATAAAAGGGCTTGGGCATGCCATTAGGGCCAATTAATGGGTGCAAAGAGTTGCTTAAGTGGAGGACTGAGGAGCTCTAAAGAGCAATTAGGATGAGCTGGCCTCTATGGTTAAAATTGGGTTTGATTTAGGGGTGGTAGACACAATTTTGGTATTTTCTAGCAAGTAAGGTGGCTGGTCAGAGCAAGAGGTGTGGTCAGGTGGTCAGGTGATCTAGGGAAACGGTTAATTACGATTTACCCCAAATGGTTAGTGATGATGGAAGAGATTTCTTGGTTAAGAATAAAAAATGGGATGAAATCTCTTATTTTAGGGACCCATTGGTCCATAGCTCACTTTAATAGGCTTATTATGGTTTAGATTGGCCAGTAGAGTGTGCTTAGTGGTTGTGGTGACATTAATTTGGTGTCTTTGGCATGGCTAAGTCAATTTTGGTGAAGGGGTTCAATTTGGGTCAAAATGATTTTGGATAAATTTATCTTTCCTGTGGATTTTATTGTTTTAGATATGGAGGAAGATAAAGAAATACCAATAATTTTAGGGAGGCCTTTTTTAGCTACTCGAAGAGCTATTATAGATGTTCAAAAGGGAGAATTAACGATGAAAGTTAACGATCAAGAAGTGACTTAACATTGCAAAATCTATGAAATACCCTGCTGTTGAGAGAGATAATGAATGTTTTTGCATGGAAATCAATGAACATCAATTGAACGAGCATTTTAAAGAATATCTGTTCAACCATCTTTGAACAGAGGACTATCTGTTCAACCATCTTTGAACAGAGGGGTTCAGGAGGTCATTAAGGACTCTTTAAATTTTCATGTGGGGTCAGACCCCTCATAGGTGCGTTGGTGGACTAGTTCCCACTGGGCATTTTGTGTCGCTAAATGGGTCTCACACTGGGTCCTAAAATACTTCACATCTCTCTTCCAAATTTGAATTGCTATTCTACAAATAAAACCAAATTGTGTTGTACTGTGCGCACTTTAAAATTTTCTTATAATAATTAAATTTTCCACCTCTTGATTTTTCTTAAACAAAATTCTAAAATACTCATAAATTAAGACCCACCCGGTCTATAAGACAACCTCTACTTTCAGTGCTTGCACTAAAAATTACAATGTTTTGGCCATATAGCTAACCCCGAAACTTTCTGTTTTAAAGCCTACTGCAATGGCCTACCCAAAGCTGACCTTTTCTTGCAACCTGCCAACGAGCCACGAAGCCCATAACCTCGCTCGTACCATCAAATTTGGAGCCAGATTTGAAGATCTCAAGGTCATCCTTAGGAAAGCCCCATTTGTAGTGATGAAGATTGCAGCTCCAGAAATATAAGAACCATCTGCAAAATTCAACTTGAACTGCCTTAGAGACTTCCCTGCCTACAAGAAGGCCAAAACTACTGCCGTCACGGCACCCGCTAAACCTGTTATCCCAGCTGCTACTAAGGGGAAAGAAGTAATGATTATCAAGGATCTGATTGAGGGATTAACTGTCCCACCACCTGTGTTTGAAATTGGGTCAAGCTCAAAGACTATACCACTGACCCGAACCTAAAGAAGGAACCGTAACAGAAGGGTTTGAAGGGCCATTAAAGCCCAGGCTCCTAAGAAGACACCCGTTGAGGAGGAGCCTCGTCAAGATGAAGAAGGATTACCATAAATTTATCCACTCCTACGAGGGAGTAGATTCCATCCTCTGACGAATACTGATGGATACGAGAGCATCTGGAAAATCATAGCTGCATTACCACAAATTCATGGATATGGTGAGGAGAGAAAGAATTTCACTCCTATCACCCGAGTTAGTGCAGTCTTCAAAAGGCTAGCTGCCAAAGAAGGATGTTTAGTTAGTAAGTTACTTAAATGAGTGGGACATGCAATTTCCCCTTGCATGAAGAAGGAAATTTTGAAGGACGTTAAGTCCGCCAGACAATCTCACAAGACAACTGGAGTGCCACCTACTCGCATCCCCGTTTAGTTTTGTTTAGGGAATAGAGTTGATACCGCAATGATTACTACTGATTACATCGCCACCAGGATCGTTGGCCATCGACAGGTTAAGTCGAGACTGGGTTCGAAAATCTTACCCGTAACCCATTATGGAGATATTCCTACAATATCAAAGGCAAAGACAAGACGATTACCTATCACTGTAGATGGTCTACACCACGGGAAGCAGACTTTCCCTAGACATACAAATGTTTCTACTAAGACACTCCATCCTGAGACATCATCGTCGGAAAAGAAAAAAAGTATGGGCACCCAAGGTCACTGCACCGATACAGCACGGTAAGCCCACAGGATAAGAACATGGAATGAAGCCAGAGTCTAAAATATCTGATATCGTCGCAATAATAGCCAACAAGATGGAGGAACAAGAAGAGGAGGTTCATCATGACCCTCTAGATCTTAAAGCAATCAAGGAGTCATTAATTGAAGAAAAAATTGAGAAGATCGGGATTGAGATTTAAGAGTTGGCTCGAGAACACGTAGTTTTCGTCGATAGCAATGAGGAAAATTTTGATTACAATGATTAACTGGAGAAAGATTTTATGGAAGTCCATGTAATTGAAACTAGGGCCACCACATCTGCATGCGAGGCTCAACCTCTCACCGAAGAGAACACCATAGATGAGCTGTGTATGGCATTCCTCTTAAGGGATGAACAATTCAGCCTACTGGAGAAAAGAATAGAAGAAATGGTTGTAGTCATGACCACCATAGCCACTATTTAGGGGCAATCACAAGCGCCGCAATTGGCTTCTCTAGTGATCAATCAGTCAGAGATCATAAACATCATAGGTGAAAGAAGAGAGGTTGTTTTAGCAAACAAAGACGAGCAACATAGAAAGGATTCTCCATCAAGTGCTACACCAGAAAAGGAATTTAAGCAAATGATTGAAAAAGTACAGGATGCCTTAACCCAATCTAAGGGTGGTGCATCAATTTTAAAGGGTAGAGCTTACCCAGAGGAATTTGATGTTGTGCCTTTCCCCAAGGGTTTTGTGGCCCCAAACCTCAAGATATTTGATGGGACTGGGAATCCCAAAAAGCATATGCACATTTCTGAGCTAGTTGTGGGAACACGAGCAATAGTGAAGCTCTACTCTTGTCAGGAATTGCTTTCGACTGGTACAATGACTTGCCCAATGGGTCAGTTAAAACATTTTCCAAGTTGGAGCAATTATTTATAAAATGATTTTCCGGGGCACAACATCATGTTTCCATTGGAGAACTCATGATGGAAAAACAAAAGCCCAACGAGACTTTAGTATATTACATTTTGAGGTGGAGAAACTGTAACATGAATGTGAAGCTTAGCTACAGGAACACCAAGCGATTGAGATCCTACTCAAAAGCATTCATGGACCAGTAGCTTTCATGCTCAAGGGCCTCACCATTAAATCATTCGAGAAGCTACTCAATAAAGCCAACAGTCTTCAAGAAGAAATCAAACACATGGATTCTCATGAGAAATCCAAGACAACCAGAGTGTTCGAAAAGAAACCAGGAGTAGTAGTGACCATCGATAAAGGAAAGCAGCAGATGAAGATATATGCAGAAGATCCTCACCAATTTTCATCACAGTATGCTCAGAAATAGAGTAGTCAATCCAACCAGCGATCGCCTCAAGAAGAATCACCTCAAACAGGGGATAAGAAAATATCCTTGTCAGAACGACATAAAAAGGTATATTCTTTCAAAGATGAAGCTATACCTAAAATATTCAGAACTCTAATGAAGAAATTGGAATCCAGACTACCAGACCCGAAGAAGCCCGAAGAGGTGGGTAAGAAGGATGAACCAAATTATTACCCATACCACCGGCTGCTCGGACACACTATAGAGGGATGTTTCATCTTTAAGGATTGGTTCGAGAGGAACCTTAAAGAGGAGAACATAACAATCCCGAAAGAATATTTAAGAGAACCTGAAAAAGGTTCCATAAATATGATTTCGGCCGAGCCAATCTCCCCGATCGATCCGTATACTAAAACAGATGGATGGAGTACAACTTGGGACGAACTTAAAAGGGTCCTCAATCAAATACAGGATTCATCAAAAAAATCTTCTGAGTATACCAGAGAAGAAGGATGGAATGAGGTCTGGAGCAGATCATCTAAGAAAATACTAAACAAAATCCAATCTGCATCAAGACAAGCCTCCAATCAGAGTCTGCAGCATACCAAGCCTGAGATGAAGGTTTCGCCAGGAGATCCATCATCGTCAAGGATGAAGAAGAAGAAGAAAATTGTCACTACAAAGTTTGATAGCACAGGGGGTAGGATAGGGACCGCCTCTACCAAATTAGTTGTCTTGATTTGGGGAAGAAAATCCTCCAACCCCTGACTTTGTATGATTTTCTTTTTGTCCCTCTAGGGTCTTATGAATATAATGATTGTGATTTTGTCTACATTTTAACTATTTTTAGTGATAACATAACTAATTACAACCAATCTACCTTTGATCTTAATCCCCAAAATGATCCTCAAATCGTACTCGAGTCTAATGAACTCGTTGTCATCAATGACACCGCTTACGCCACCACTGGGAGCGAGGAGCCAAATCTCGAGCACCACGGTACACCGCTCGCCATCAACCTAGATCTTTTAGATAAAGAAGAGGAAACACCGAAAGATTTAACAATGGTAGCTCAAGAAGAAGAAATTACGGAAGTTAACTTAAGGAGCAGAAAAGTGTTACCACCAATAACGACTCTAACAGATAAAGGAAAGCAGATAATGACCCGAGAAGAAATACCTCCACCTCCACCAGTGGAAGAAGCACATAATCAAGATAAAATCGGAGGATCATACAAAAGTAGATTACAATGTGCTAGCTAATCTTAGGAAGTTGCCAGCCCGATTAAGCATCTACAATGATCTGATCTTGTCACAGAAAATGAGAGAGTCTCTGGTTACAGCTTTGCTGGACCCAGAGATTTTTCTAGCTCAGTTGGCCAGCACATCTTCAGATGAAGTTTGTTCGTTGAAAGAACAGCCTGGGGTAACCTTCACAGATGAAAATTTGCTGCTTGGTACCACTGACCACAACCGTCCACTCTACATCTCCGTCAACATCGATAGATTTGTGTTGTCTAGAATTTTAGTAGATCCTGGAGCATCTCTTAACTTGATGAGCCTACGAACATTGACCTATTTGGTAATTGAAGCTCAAGAGCTTGCGGCTGATAAAATGATGTTAAGAGGATTCAACCAAAAGGGAGAAAGAGCCCTTGGATCAATTAAACTACTTATGAAGGTTGGAGAACTGGTGAGAACCGCTAAATTTCATATCATCGACGCCGAGACCTCTTTTAATGCTCTACAAGGTCGACCATGGATTCATGAGCACAACATGGTTCCATCATCCTTACACCAATGCATCAAGTACTGCAAATATGGTCAAGAAAATTGCATCAAAGGAGACTTACAATCATTTTCAGTGCATGAAGTTGGTATCCATGAAGATGCTACCTACTACGCGCCTCCAAAGAAAATTGTCTTCTCTCATAAAATTGTCACAAATAGAAATAAATATTCAAAAAAATTACAAAGAGGAAGCCACTCAACCCCGCTTCAACAAACTTCCACCACTCCGTTACAACGAGTTGGTGGAGGTTCTTTATTTCACGCACCCGAGGTCGAGGGCGGGGACGTGGACGAGGAAGAATCAACTTAATCGTTGAATGGACTAGGCCAACTATTAATAATGGTAATGAAGACAGTTCTAAAGATGAAATAATGATGACAAAACAGAAGAAACCTCAGTACGAGATATCCTTAGAAGATACAGAGAAGAATGAATATGAAATAATGTATGATCAGATAAACCACTATGTGAATGTTATGCCCTGACTCTGATTATCCCTCAAAAGGTCGAGAGTTTAGAGGTCAAGGAAGTTCATAGTGTTGGTTCAAGGACGATCAAATTTTACTGTGCTTCTACCTCTACTGAGCTTGAAAACCATGTAAATTCGGATGATGATCCTAATGAATTAATGGAATTGCCTTTTGGTTACTTTTTGCCTTGTGTTCAAAAGTTAATTCAACAGGGAAACTTACCAAAATAAATACCAAAAGATAAATTTTAACTTTTTGAAAAATTATGGAATGTTAAAAGTCGAACTCCCAACTCAAAAGAGGGTCTCAAATTTGGTACAGTTTGACCAGTCGATGATTCTGAATTTTGCATGGATGTTACTAGTGCGTCGAAGAGGATTGCCTCAATGAAGAAGATGACTTTACTGATCAGTTAATAGAGGATGCTCTGCCAAAATTTGAGGAGGAAATTAAATCTACCGTTGATGAATTTAAAGAGATTAACCTCAGGACTGAAGAACAACCCCGACCTACCTTTATAAGTTCCTTACTCAACAATAAAGAATCTTTAGAATTGATCAAGTTATTGAAAGAATTCAATGATTGCTTCACATGGAGCTATGATGAGATGTCAGGACTATCAGCCGAGGTTGCAGTTCATAAACTCGAGGTGGACAAGAATATAACCCTAGTGAAACAAGCTCCCAGGAGAATGCGCCTCGAAATAGAACAACAAGTCATCACCGAGGTGAACAAATTAATAGATGCCAACTTTGTGAAAGAAGAACAATACCCCACATGGTTGGCTAACATTGTCCCTGTTAAGAAGAAAAATGGACAGATCCATGTTTGTGTCGACTTCAGAGATTTGAACAAGGTATGTCCAAAAGACGAGTTTCCACTACCAATATCAGAAATGATGGTGGATATCGCTTCAACACACAAAATTTTCTCCTTCATGGACGGGTCGCCGGGATACAACCAAATCAAGATGGCTCCCGAGGATGCAGCACTTACAGCCTTCAGAACACCGATTGGAATTTTCTACTGCACAGTGATGTCATTCGGACTAAAGAACGCCGAAGCAACGTATCAGCGTGCAATGACGAAGATTTTTTTCGACCTCATTCATAACCAAGAAGAATACTACGTGGATAATTTGTTCATTAAAAGTAGATAAAAAATAGACCATTTGTACGATTTGAGGATCGTATTTGAACGGTTAAGATGATATGACCTTAAAATGAATCTCTTAAAGTGCGCCTTTGGCGTTACCTCCGTGAAATTTCTGGGAATTGTTATCCTTCATTGGGGAATCAAAATCGACCCGGATAAGATTAAAGCCATCTTGGAAATGCCTCCTCCTAAAACCTTGAAACAACTACATTCCTTCTAGGGGAAGTTGGCATATCTGAGACGCTTTATTTCTAATCTCTCAAGTAGGTGTCAGCCTTTCTTGACATTAATTAAAAAGGACGCCAAATTTGTTTGGGAAGAGAAATGTCAGTGGGCATTTGAGGACGTTAAGCAATATTTAATGACTCCTCTTACTTTGGCAGCCCCTATTCTAGGGAAACCGTTGATACTTTATACTGCAGCCTTAGACGACTCTCTTGGAGCCCTCTTAGCCCAAGTCAATGATGAGGGTAAGGAAAATGCACTCTACTACTTAAGTCGTGGCCTAATACCGATGGAGATAAGGTATCCATATATTAAGAAGCATTATCTGGCTTTAATTTTTGCTGCTCAAAAGCTTAGACATTACATGCTTTCACATAAGAATACCCTAATCTCGAAAGTTAATCCATTGCAATATCTGATGACCCGACCAACACTCTCCGGACGTCTAGCAAGATGGTCAATGATCTTATTGCAATTTGATATAACTTTTGTTCCCCTCTGTGCTTTCAAGGGACAGATACTAGCATACTTTCTCGCTGCACACCCACTGTCAGCTGGGTCCCCTCTTAATGATGAGTTACCAGATGAGAAAATACTACAAAATAGAATTTTCCAGTACACAATGCTGGGAAATGTACTTTGATGGCACTTCATCAGCCAGAAAAGATAAAGGATCAGGCACAATTATACCAGGCAAAGTAGGAATCGGTTTGATCTTTATCACACCAGATAAGGGTATGTTGAGGTTCTCATACCACCTAACAGAGTAGTGCACCAACAATGAAGCAGAGTATGAAGCTTTAATCACCGGATTGGAATTGGCAATCTCAATGGATATAATGAATATTTCCATTTATGGCAACTCTCAACTTGTCATCCAGCAAGTCCTCGGACAATACAAAGTTTTGAAACCAAGATTAGCAAAGTACCATCAATACACAATGAAGCTGTTGGAGCAGATCCCCGATGTGACTTTCTACCGGATTCCAAGGGGAGGTAATGCCCATGTCGATGCTCTAGCAAAACTCGCTAAGGAAATGGCATGTTCCCCGGAGAATTCCATTGAAATCACAATACAAGGAAGATATATCTTGTCTCAAATTGACCTCGAAACTTTACACAAGCTTGGAAAAGAAGAAGCAATAAATACAGTTGCAAACATCAACAAAGATTGGCGCAAGCCAATAATAGAATATTTGCATACTGGAAAGCTACCAGAAGATAAGTCTGAAGCACATCATATCACGAGAAGGGCCATGTCTTACGCCCTGGTGGAAAACGTTCTCTATAGAAGATCATTCGACCAGATGTGGTTACGGTGTTTGAACAAAGCCGAAGCACAGAATATTGTCAAAGAAGCACATGTCAGACTGTGTGGCGCTCATTAGTCAGGGCCAAAAATGAAAATGAAAATTAAGAGACTCAGATATTATTGGCCAGCAATGATGTCCGATTGCATGGATACAGCCAAAAAATGTCACCAATGCCAAGTGCATGGGGTGGTCTTACACCAACCTCCAAATATGTTACACCCAATTGTTGCCTTGTGGCCATTCAAGTGTTAGGGCACAGACATAATAGGTTCGATAGACCCTCCATCTTCCAAAGGACACAGGTTTATACTTGTTGCTATAGATTACTTCTCTAAATGGGCAGAAGCACTACTGTTGCGTGATATTACGATACAGCACGTCCTTCAATTCTTCAAAAGCCAAATTTTCTACCACTTCGGAGTACCATGAAGAATAATCTCCGACAATGGGACAGCTTTCAAAAGCACCAAAATCAATAATTTTATCAAAAGACACGGGATAGATTGGAGATACTTTATGATTTAGTATCCCAGAGCAAATGGTCTGGCTGAAGCCTTCAATAAAACAATGATACAAATTTTGAAGAAAACACTGGATGAAAATAAAAGGGATTGGCACAACAAACTATTAGAAGCCTTGTGGGCCTACCGGACGACTTTCAGGACTCCCACTCAATGTACACCCTATATGCTCGTGTATGGGTCTGAGGTCGTGCTACTGCTAGAAATCCAGACATCGTCTCTTAGAGTTGTTGTTGCCAACCAACTCACAACAAGAGAAAGTGCAAAACTCAAATTTGAAGAACTAGAAAGTCTTGAGGGAAAACAACTAGAAGCACATCAATATTTGGAGCTTTACCAAGCGAAAATGGTACAAGCCCATGACAAATTAGTCCGCCCAAGGACATTCAAATTTGGTGACCTCGTACTTGTGCTCAAAAGACCTATTCTTGCATGCCGCAAAATAAGTGGAAAATTTGAGCCAACTTAGGAGGGACCATTTGTTGTTGAAAAGGTCTACACAGGAGGAGCCTAACAGTTAGTGGACTTCCAGGGCAAAAGACCCATGTTACCAATAAATGGACGATATTTGAAAACCTATTACGCAACCTAATGTCGCTTTCCTTCACTTGCTTTGAAACTTTAATTATTTTGGGGTTATCTATGTGGTCAAATGTCTATGATCGGGTCCAAATTTTGTAATTAACCTCGATATAATGAAAATTTTGAAAAATTTTTTAACTTCATATTTTCTCCTTTCTACTTTTGAACTTAATATTCCACTTAATTGAATAAAACTCATACAAAAAATAAATAATTCTCTTCATCAAAACAAACTAAAATTTACTTTAATAAATACTTTGTTTTTGTTCTCGTTCATGCCAAGTTTTGGCCTACTGACGTTTTTCCTATCGTCTGTTAAAAAATGTCGGGACAGAGGCTGATCTTTGTTTTCAACGATGGCTGGAGCCTTGCACAGAATGAGGAAATGGTGTCACAGGGTGGCACCATAGACTTCAACATGGACTTTAACCAAGTCGATATGGACTATGAAGGTTCTTTGATGAATGTAGTCAGCTGTCGAGAAAAGGAGGGATTGCCTTCACTGCTGAGGGTGACCGTCAAAGACAATACATCACATAACGGAAATAACATGATGATAGAGCAGGACCCGAGGGAGGGGCCCAACCGTTTGCCATCCATGATAACTACACCAGCCGGAGGCCTAGTAGCCGCCAAGAATGAATGACTGCCAGACACTTCGCTTCGCAGGACTAAGCGCAGAAATGCCAGCCGTAGAAAATAGAGGGCTTTTCTACAGGAAGAACACAGACGTCGGAAAGAAGCAAGCAACTTACTCACCCCTATTCTTGAGGGGAACATCTATGATCCAGACATGAAAGAGACTTCTTCCAGCTTACCCACCACAGATGAAGAACTGGGGTTCATCACAAAGCGAAAAACACCTTCAGCTTCAGATGCCTTATGCACGGGTTGCTCGATGTGCAACGCCGAGATACCTGCAGGCACATCAGCCAAAAGAGCATTTGTATAATTCCCGGACTGCAATGTCCTACACCTAAAACACTACAGTACATTGGAAGAGTATACCTCCACCACCGACGGGTCTCAAACTGTAGATTTTCTGATGGATGAGCCATATGTCCCACTGGGAATAGACAAGTATATACCATGGAGTCCAGGGTCATACATCCCTTTAGATGTGGAATCACATGTTCCAGATGAGCCAATGCCAGTTTGGGTTCCTGTCTATGTCCTAATGAAGGAATGCCCGCGATAGTTGTCGACTCCTAGCACGATGGAGTATTATAAAATAAGCAAGGTGAATAAAAGAGGATTTGAATTCTATGACGAAGTCCAAGGAAGATTCGTCAACATACTAGAAGGCCTGGAGTGGTATACCAAAGTCTTCTCTGAAAGTTACGAAAGAAGCATTCTTAACTGCATCTTTGGCTTGAGGGATGGAGGCCGAGCAGGCCTTCTCATGGAAGAACATACTCTAAGCCGAGCAAATGTATGAGAGGAAAAGGAAGAATCACCATTCAGTGTGGTTGCTGTTATAATTTTACAAATGACAGACAAGAAAATCCGTCGGGGATTCTCAGACATGACCAGGTAGATACACTACCTCCTATAATAAAGTGAATGATCAAGAGGATGGTCAGATGGAACATAAAACTAGCTATCTTCATCCCGAATAGTTGCATCATCAACATCTATGACGAGGGTGATTGCATACCTCCACATATAGACCACCATGATTTTGTGAGGCCCTTCTGCACGGTCTCATTCATGAGCAAAAGCAATATATTATTTAGAAAAGAAAATGATGTTGTCGGCCCTGGCAAGTTCAGAGGAGCTGTAGAGATTCTGCTACCAGTTGTTTCAGTTTTGGTCCTAAGAGGAAACGGGGCAAAAGTCGCCAAGCACTGCATCCTAGGGGTGTGACACCGTAGGGTGTTCGTAACTTTCCGTAGGATGGACGACAGCAAAGTACCATATGTATTTCAGCCAGACCCAAAACTAGAATAACTACTACCGTAGGAGCTATGAAAGGGTTGTACGCTAAGTACATGCAAAGGGAACTCTTGTCCTGGAGCATGGCTTAGAAGGTCTGCTCGATCAGGAGCTCATCATACCTGATACAGATGTTCAGAGGGTTCATTTTCTTTTCACAGCAACATGATATGCATCTAACATGTTCAGCCTACGATGTATACTTGGCATGAAATGTTTTGGATGTACTTTGATATAGACTATTATTGTACCTTTTTGAGGCAATAGCCTATGTTTGATCTATGACATCTTGATTAGAGCAAATTAATGAACATTTCTATCAAAAATGTGTCTTTTTGTCAATTGCCTTTTTGTGCGATGGATGGAAGCCACGAACCATGCGTTGGTTCAGATTTTCAAAGAAAAGAGAACGAAATAATGAACCTTTAACAATGAAATAACACAAATAAACAAACAACAAAACAAATTTCTTGTGAAAATCAACCAACTAAAATTAAAATTTTAAAAACATATTTTTGAAAATTTAAACGTGATAAGACAACAAGAAAAGAAAATGAATTTCTTGAGAGGATTCTCTCGGTTTCAGAGTTTCTTACTCTTTGTGCGTGCAACACAACCATCTTTATCTGCATTAACTCTCTTCACATCCCCGCAGAATTTCACATTTTGCATAAAGCCCCACAAAACGTTACGAATTTTCTTCAGCAAAATCAACCTTTTCACATAATACATTTCTACAAATTCAGCGTCACAAACTCTGTACACTGTTTTCATAAGACTCTCGGAGTCAGTACCTAAATTCTGACTCCCCATCTTCGAGATTGGTATAAGACCCCCTTTAATGGAACATGGCATCCTATTCTTAATCCTCGAGGTCGGTCCCTAACTTTTGACTCTCTTTTAAGGATTGACACCTAAATTTCAATTCTCATTTCCAAATCAGTATCAAAATTTTGATTCCTTCACATATTTTCATATTCTATTCACATATTCCCCACGAATTCACATGTGTGAATTTGCATATTTTCTACATGGGGACAAATGTATTTTTTGGTTATCTCTTGAGTTGGATGTGAGTCTCAGCGCTTTCCTCCTCAATGTAGCAAATATATTCTCTTATCACCTCTTGGTTTGGATGTGAGTCATAGTGCTTTCCTTCCTAACGTGACTGATTAATTT
>NEWO01001210.1:41578-95413 GCA_003013225.1 Phalaenopsis aphrodite
ATCCTTGTCTGTGTGTGTGTGTGTGTTTATATATATATTTATATATATAATCTTACTCAAGGTTTTACATATCCACACACATATATGTACTCATGTATACATACATATTGATATTCATATGTGTGTGTGTACATATTTATGTTGTAGCTTTCCTTAGATTTGAGTTAAATTATATGTTTAGGTGAGTTTATAAAATGAGTTCATTACTAGTTTATATAAGATTGTTTTATTTTAGTTTTATTCAAATTGTGTTATGCCAAAATTAGATTGGTTTAAGTTTAATTTTAAATATTTTCAATTTTCAAATAAATTTAAATGGGTTTTAAATTATTCATATTAAATAAGTTTTAATTTAATCTAGATAAATTAATGATCAAATTTAGTTCATTTTAAGTTCAATCTTAGTCAGGCTTCACCAAGCCTTGCATTAGTCAAACAAAAGCACACCAAGGCCAAAACTCAAAGATCACCTCAACCAGGCTTTGACCCACCAGACTATGTTGGGTACTAGAAAATCCTAGAGTTTTCAAGGATTAACTTGGGATAGAGCAGAGAAATGTGGCAAACAAAGAGGTTAACTATTAGGAAGAGTTATCTTTTGAAAAGGAAGTGCTGGTGAGATAGTGATGAAGCTTCCGTAGCAATTGGTTATATCAAAACTTAAACAAGCCTATATGTTGTCCTAGACGGAGCTCTAAACACATTTTATTTTCACAATTTGTGAAGGAAACTCAAACTCTAGACAAATCACAACATATGATAGAAAAATAAAGCCTTTATGATCCTTTTAGATGATAAAGACTTTTAAAATATCCTTCGGATCACTTGGATTAGACACTAGATTGCAAATAACGCTCTCATTCTCTATTTGAGGTAGAAAATCATAGCAATCTGTTCCTTCTAGTTAGAGTGACAACCTTAATCAAGATGTATAAAATACTTTAAACCCTTGATCTAAAGTTATGGAATGAATCTCTATGGTTTTAATCTTGGTCAATGGTTAAGATCTATCTCAACTTGCACTAAAACCACCCTAGTTATTCCATTGATAAATCAAACCATGCCACGAATAAATCATAGCATAATCAATACATAATTATGTAGATAAGGGGTTAAAATTAGAGACAATATAAGACATTACACAAGCACTAACAAATCTAATGAAATCAAGTTAACTATTTAAAAAAAAATAGAAAAAATAAGTAAAATGAGAGGCAT
Source organism: Phalaenopsis aphrodite (assembly GCA_003013225.1). NCBI lineage: Eukaryota > Viridiplantae > Streptophyta > Magnoliopsida > Asparagales > Orchidaceae > Phalaenopsis > Phalaenopsis aphrodite. The sequence goes on from NEWO01001210.1 coordinate 42,797, forward strand.
TTAAGAAAATTAGAAGTCCTTTTTATATTTTGTAATTTTTGACAAGAGGAATGATTAAAATTGAAAGAAAATAAATTAAAACCAAAAAAATTAGTTTAATCAACTTTAAAAATTTTAATGATATTTCCTATGTCTCCGCTGACATCAAAGAATTTTTTAAAGCAATTCTTAATTTGGGTATTTAATTTCTCTAGAGATTTACCGTGTTTTAAAATTAAATAAAATAATTAAAATTAAAATGATTCCAAAATAATTGTAAAGCACTCTTAAAATTATCTAAGCATCCGTGCAAAGTTAGTTAATGGTTTAACATCAATTAATTTTTTAAAAATATTTTTTATTTGATTAATTAAATAATTTATTAATTAGATTAATTAATCTTGAATTTCACAAATTTGTAAAAGTCAATAAAAAGCTTAAAAAATCTAAATTAAAATCTCATAACCTTTTTTTGAATAATTATGATCAAATAAAATAAAAGTGATTAAATTTTAAATTTAAATTATTTATTTAATTTGTAGTAATGAATATATTAATTAAATCATATAAAAATTCAAAAAGATATAATAAATCAAAACAATTTATGAAAGTACCTGTGATCATCTAAAACCTCTCTCGAAGTTTTAAATTAATTTTAAATTATAAAAATATTTTAAAAGCTATAGAAGTACAAATTGAGTTTGATCAATTCCAATATTTTTTAGAAATACTAACAAGTCATCTAAAGCCAACATGATGATTTTTGTAATTTTAAGAATTAATTTAAAGTTAAGTTAAATTTTAATCATAATTTAATTTAAAAATTATAATAAATTTAATTTAATTCAAAATAAACTCAATGGTTTAATAAAAGTGTTTTGTAATCACCCTTGACTATATAGAAAATTCTCATAAGTTTTATAAATATTTTGATTTTGTATTGATTTTTTTTAAAAAATTAATTATTTAGTGATTATAAAGTAAAACTAGTTTAAGATAATCATGATCTTTTATGAAAGTATTCTCTAATCACCATTGATTATAGAAAGTATTCTCATAACTTTTGGAGAATTTTTAATATTATTTTAAAATTTTATTTTAAAAATAATTATAATTAAGCACTAACTCAAAATTAATTTTAAATTTGCATGAAAATTCATGAGGTTTCCTTTATTCTATGTAATTGATTTCGTGCAATTTGGAATTGATTGAATTCAAAATGAAAGTGAAACTTATTTAAACTAAGTATTGAAGATTGATTATTATAGTTATATACTATATAAATAAATAAAATAAAATCTTTAATAATAGCAAGGAAGAGAATTTAAATTTTCATAAACATTATAGGATGTTATCTCAATATTTGATGATATGTAAAGTCTACTATGTTTTGGGAGTTGAGGGTGGATGAGCCAACCACAAGTTAGTTCCACTAATTTTAAATACTCTAAAACAAATTAAATTTGAATCAAAACTAAACATTGAAATAAAGATTTAAAACATTAATTACTTAAATTGAAACCATCCTTTGATTAAACTCAAAATTAAATTGAAATTGAAGCATAAAGGTCCACTAATAGCATTTATAGCACATTACTCTAACATACCATACTTACTTGCTTGGACAACAACTTAGACATAGGTTAAGACAATTTTATTTTGTTTTCCTTGAGTGTATTATGATTGTTATTTATTGTGGACGTGATGTGATGGATGTTGCACAGTAGATTGAATGTTTAATACTATGCATTAGACTTAATATGTGTTTTCTATGGATGATCATGCTTAGCAAGGCTAAATTTATAGTCATGTAAATCTAACTAATTAGTTTAAAAATACTCTTTCTTAATTCTTAAGGCCATAAGCATGATCATGTAGGATATATACCATAAGTTGTTATGATTTATGAATGTAGTTTCATGCAAACGTCTGCTTTGTAGATTTTAGTTAAGTTTTCTGTTTTCAAAATTTTGTTTTTCTTTACTTATTTTAAAAATAATTAGTAGAAAACTTGCGAAACTAAATGAACAAAGATTAATCTTAATAATTGATGATGCTTAGTAGAGTTTGGATAATCCACTAAAATGATAAAGAAAGGATCCACATGTGTGTATTTAGTTTGATTAAGCTAAGCTATATAATGGTTAAGCTCAACTACTTATTTTTTGTACTTTTCTTTCGAGGTATATTATGGTGGCTAGCCACACCAACCTATTTTGTTAATTGTATTTTGATTGATTATGTTTTGATGTGTTTAATATATTTGGGTATAAGAATATATTTCTTGCTTGGTTTAGTTTGAATCTATTGGCTTATAACTAACCTACGGTAATGACTTCTATTTTCTGGAGCAGATTGCACAAAAAATTTAGCCCAATTATATTGTAAAATTAAGAAATATAAATTAAATATTCATATTACTTTTTAATTAGCCCATTATGTAGAAAAATATCATATTAGCTAGGTCTATTATACTCTCTCATAGTCAGGAAACTTGACTTATAAGGTCGAGTTGTAACTCCTACCCAGTTCACCTAATTAAACAATAGTCTCACTTATCTTGCATTTGCCTGTCTAAGTAATATTCAAATATTTTGCAAATGTCCCCTTATTTTTTTATATATAAATTTATAATATTTAAATATTAGAAGTATAAATATTCAATTCTATATTGAATTTATAAATAAATAAAAATTTTGCATGTAAATTTCTCAAAATCTTATATCTAAATTTAATTTTTGTATTGCAGTGCGTAGCCACCTACGGGTCTAACCTTTCTTGGCCTTTGCTAAAATCCCACTGCCTGCTCGTTTTGCCCGCATTCTCACCGCCCCTTCCCGTATGCCCGCCACCCCCTTTGATGAAAACACCCACTATTACAACTTGCTCACTCTATTTTTTCTGTTTTTGCAAGGTTGTCAAAATCATCCCAGACATTGAACCAGTAGAATGAGATGTTAAAGGTTCAAAGATTGAATCCATATTGAACCGATGATTTAAACATATGATTTAATAAATCATAAATGTAATTACAAATGACAATACATAAGGTTTGCATCCCATTCAATTCATATGTATTTAAATAGGTAATAGCTAAAATTCAAATTTAACATATGTCATTTTATCTATGAGTGAAAACATGTATTTCACTTCTTAAAAATTAAAATAGTGATATGTTTTATATGATATAAATAATTTTGGTATAAATGTAAAATAAAAGAAGTTTAGATGTTACATATATAAATAATTAAAGATGAGTAGTATGTATGTAAATTGAAATTTTTTATAATAATAATTTTTTTAACGAGTGATTTGAGTGATATAAATAGTAAAATAAATATGGAGAGTTATTCCATGGATATAAAGGCCGAATCTCATTTATATTGAACCGCTGTTCAATCTGATTCTGGATAGTTCTCTCCAGGAAGAATTTTCCATGCCAATCGACCTCTGGCTGAACCGGTCCAATCGGCCGGTCCTGTCCAATTTTCTAAGCCATGTGTTTTTGCACTGAAGAAAGCAAAAGAAACAGGGGAAGCACTGCCCTTCCCTCACGCTCACTGCCTCTCTTCCGATGCTCCCTCTCGCCGCTGATCCCGGCGGCCTTTTGCTGCCGTTTTGTCGGTTCCCAGGTCGGCGGGCGGTTGATTTAGATTCCTGGCTTGGGTTCTAGGGTTGAAAGCTTGGTTTGGCTGATCTACGCCTTTGAATCTTCGGGGCGGATTCTGGACAAAGCGTCAGCTTTGGCGTGAACGCGGGTTGCTGAAGCGAAGAATCTTGCTTAGAGCGCGAAGGAGAAAAGGGTGTTCTTGTTTAACCTCGTGAGCGGAGGAGAGGACGGGATCTGGAGTTTGCTAAGTAATGTGATTTTAGAAGCGTGGATTCGTGAAGATGGGATTGGGTCCGGATGCGGTTCAGGTGGAGGGGTGGGAGAATGTTGGGAAGGAGAAGGGTAAGACGAAGAAGAAGGGAAAGGATGAGGAGGAGACCGGATGCTGGATAGGGTTTCGGTTCAGGGGGATCTGCATTTCCTCGAGACCCAAAGTGGATGTTTCTAATAGTAGCGCTATCACTAACTGTGGTAATTATCAGATTATCTCATTCTTTTACCATGTTGCTTTGTTTTCGATGTTTTCCTTGCTATTTTTAGGAAGGTTTATTTAAATTTTTTTCATGGACAACGTGGGAATTTATCTTTAAGTTGCCGTGGCCCATCCTTTTTATTGGCATTTTTCATATATAGTTTTATTATATAGCGAGTTATAGTAGTTCTGGAAGAGGGAAGTGAGTCTGACTAGTTTGGATGGTCGTATCATTCTGTAAACTTTGTTCTTTGCACTGGGTTTGTCGTTGCCATATTTAATTATCTCGTTGGGATGCAAAGAAAATTGGTTATTAATTCGTAACTGCACACTGTCTGTTAGGATACCAGTTTGTTTCATGTTCTTCGAGTTTATAAGTTGTTTGGAATGTAGCTTCTTAATCTCTCTCTCTCTCTCTCTCTTCCTCTCTCCGGTTTTATATATGCTTAGTATGGTGTGTATATGGACCAGAACATGGTCTAATAATACAAGAAGTCAAATTTGGTTTGTACCTTGAGAATTCCTTTTTTCTTAAAGAATTGGCAATTCTGTTGCATGTATAACTTTTACATCAGCATTTATGTTTACCACCATATTGTATGTAAAATTATTATGTATGTATTCTTAGATATCGTTTTGATTTCTGCATTTGGTATTTAAATGCTCCAGTTGCTTTGCTGCAGGTATCATTGGCCCTTTAACTTGTTGCTAGTTTTTGCTTGTTTTCATTCATTTTGTTGCGAAAGTTTGACAAAACAATTTTTTTATGTTAATATGGAGTTCCTTAACCTCATTCCTTAGGAAAACACATGTTTCTTAGTGTCACAGGTATAATACCTAATTTTATCTTTATCGCTTCTCAATTAATTAAGTTTTTAATTACAAAAATTTGCCTGAATGGAGACCATTCAAACAAACTTCATTGTACTGTATGGAAATTTGTTATATTATATATTCTTTTATATTTTTATTTTACTGTTTTCAATATTTAAATTAATGGAATTAATTGATATTATGATTCATAGAAAGATTAATATCTTATGTATTCAATAAACTAAATGAGTTGGAGAAAAAAGCTAAGGAGATTGATAATTTAAGTTTTAAACTTTGGTATTCTGGTAAGAGTCGCACTAGAAATGATGTAGGTGTAATTATAGATAAGAGTTTGAAAGATAATGTTGTAAAAATTAATAGAGTTGGAGATAGAATTATAGCCCTTAAGATTATCATCGATACTAAAATTTTTAATATTATAAGTGTTTATGTTCCTCAAGTAGGTTTAGATATAGAGTCTAAAGATAAATTCTGGAATGACTTAGAAAACTTAACACAAATGTTACCTCTTGAAGAAAAAAAATTTATTTGAGGAGATTTAAATGGACATGTCGGTAGAGTGATAGAAGATTTTAGAAATATTCATGGTGGCTGTAGTTTTGGAGTGACTAATGAAGAAGGTAGAGCTATTTTAGATTTTATTTTAGCGTATGATTTTGTTATTACTAATACTTTATTCAAGAAAAGAGATGAGCATCTTATTTTTTATAAGAATGAATCTAATAAAACACAAATTGATTATTTTCTTATGAGAAGAAGAGATCGTCGAGATTGTAAAGATAGTAAGGTCATTCCAAGTAAGGATTTAAGTATCCAACTTCTTTTATTAGTTCTAGGTTTAAGACGAAGAGTTGTATAATAAAGAATACATTTATTAGTTCTAGATTCCAAGTGAGGACTTATCATCGTCTATCAGTTATAGATTCTAAGTAAGGACTCATCATCGTAGAATTAGAGAAGGGAACTTAAAAAACACAAATAAAATTATTTTTAAGAGTAAAATTCAAGATTTTAAAATTTGGGATGTTCATGATGAAGCAAATGCTACATGGGATAAAATAACAAACACTATTAAACAAGTAGCAAAAATGTACTTAGAGAATCAAAAAAAAAAATCCTTAAATAAAAGTAATTGGTGGTGGAATAATAATGTGCAATAAAAGATAAAATATAAGAAGTTATGTTATAAAAATTATTTAAATATAAAAGCTTAGAGAACTAGGAAAAATATCAAATGACCCGTAGAGAGTCTAAAAGAACAATATGCGACTCTAAAAATTTTGCTTATAATGATCTTTATAACAGACTAGATACTGAGAAGGGTGAAAAATATGTATAAACTAGCCAAACAGAGAGAAAAAAAGAAAAGATTTAACTCAAGTAAAGTGTATTAAAGATGAAAATAAAAAAAAGTGATTTTTTTAAATATTCAAAATAAGTGGGTGGGTTATTTTGATAAACCTTTTAATGAAGTTTTTGAAATTACGCCGACCTTAGTGATTTTAATATCGTTAATAATAATAAAACGTTTCATTTTTATCGTCGCATTAGTAAAAAAGAAGTTGATAAGGCTTTCAAGAAAGCCAAGGGTGGAAAGTCTGTAGGACCTGATGATATACCAATTGAAGTATGAAAATGTTTAGGAGATTTGAGAGTTTCTTGGCTTACTAAACTCTTTAATACTTTTTTAAAAACTTAAAAGATGCCTTAAGAGTGGCGAAAGAGTATTTTGATTCCCATTTTTAAGAATAAAGGGGATGCACAAGAGTGTGCAAATTATAGAGGAATTAAGTTGATGTCTCATACTTTAAAATAGTGAGCGATGGTAATTGAACATAAATTAAGACGTATTGCAAAGATTTCTCGTAATCAATTTGGATTTATGCCGGGCAGGTCTACTATGGAAGCTATATTTTTATTGAGAAGTTTAATGAAGAAGTTCAGAGATAATAAAGATAATCTACATTTGATTTCTATTGATTTAGAAAAAACTTATGATAAGGTTCCAAGAGATATCCTTTGGAGAGTTCTTGAGAAGAAATGTGTTGATATAACTTATATTCAAGTCATTAAAGATATTTATACTAGAGCTGTTACTTGTGCTCGAACAGAAGGAGGATTGACCAAATCTTTTCCTACTATTGGATTACATCAGGGATTGGCTTTAAGCTCATATCTTTTTGCTTTAGTTATAGATGGTCTTACTGGACATTTACAGTAGGATGTACCTTGGAGTATGCTTTTTGTTGATGATATCCTTCTCGTGGATAAGATGAGATAAAAAGCCCAATAAAAACTTGAATTATGGAGTTCTACATTAGAGTCTAAAGGCCTTCATTTGAGTCGAACTAAAACTAAATACATGGAATGTAATTTTAGTAGTAGTAATTCTAGTTATATAAGTGTAACTTTGGGTGATCAAATTATTAAAAGGTGTGAATGATTTAGATATCTTGGGTTTGTTGTTCAAAGCGATGGTGATATAGGTGAGGATGTTAATAGTAGAATTCAAGTTGATTGTTTGAAGTGAAGGAATGTTTCAGGCTTTTTGTGTGATAGAAAAGTACCGCTTAGATTGAAAGGAAAATTTTATAAGACGGTGTTGAGACCTGCAATGCTCTATGGCGCTGAATGTTGGCCTTTAAAAGAGAAGCATAATACTAAGTTAAGTGTTGCCGAGATGAGAATGATTAGGTGGAGCAGTGGCTTTACACTTAGAGACAAAATGCGAAATGATTATATCCGTGATAGGGTTGGTGTAGCTCCTGTGACGAACAAAATTAGAGAATGTTGTCTTAGATGGTTTGGTCTCATTAAGCGTCGACCATCTGATGATCCGATTAGGAGAGTAGATGTTTTAGATTCGACTCATGTTAAGAAAGGCAGAGGTAGACCTAGGGAAGACTTAGGCTAATTGTATAAAAAATGATCTTAATTTTTCAGAACTAAATGAAATTATGACACTAAATAGGCACAATGGAGAAAAAGGGTTCATGTAGCCGACCTCACGTAGTGTGATTAAGGCTTTGTTGTTGTTGTTGCTTTCAATATCTAAATTACGGAATTGTTTTGTGTCATTTGCTATTTTTGATGCTCATCTAGTTTTGACTAAGGCAAAATGTATTTCTGACAACTTTATCGCTAGCTTTGTTTGTTTCTGTTCATTTCGCTGGTGAAAGTTCGCAAGATAATTATGTTTTTTGAAATATTTTATTTATGCTCCCTCCATTTTTCTCAGACGTGCAATGTCCAATTCTATCTTTATTACTTTTCAATGAGGTACATAACTTATTTTAAAATTAGAAAAATGTTTCTGGATGGGGCGTGGAATCAAGGTGCATTAATATTTCGAGGGTATCTTGATGTATAGAGTGAAGGTACACAAAATGGAAAGTGAGTGAATTGGATGTGTGATGTGCACAACTTTAAAATTTCTTTTGGAAATTTTCCAATTCAAATTTCTCATGATGAATTTTGGAATGTAGTTTAATTTTTAACTATGACAGTTAAAGACGACGAGTAAAATACTGGATTTAATACACTCTTATTGTGTGATGATATGAGATAAATGATTTATTGGACTTGACAATCATATACAATGAGTGCATTCAATTCTTTTACTATTCAATGCCGAAATATATTTTATTACACACGCTTTGTAACCTATACATGCAATCTTACACAACACACCACAAAAGTGAAACAATGTAATTATAAGATTTTGTAAAGTGAGTTTGTAATGTAACTTTTAGCTTGTAAGCATTATGGATTTAATCTAACCAACTATGTTAGGACTGCAGACTAATCCTTTATCTTTGCTCTCTACATGTATATTTACATTTACATTAATGAAAGAAAAAAAAAGAGACTATAAAGAAAGATAAAAAGTGAAAAAAGATATATAAAAAGAATAAAAAAGATACTATGTGTACTTTGCTTGGCCGTCTTATTGCAACAATTGTTGGTCTCATCGTGCTAAGTTGTAAAATACCACCTTTTAAAATTCATAAAATCCTATGTGAGGCGTATTTGTGCATTTTATTTAGTGCAACAGGAGATACTTAGGCAATGTAATTGGTAAGACATATGCATTGCTTTTTTCAGCACGATGGAGAATATATTATTTTGCAAAATTTCTCATGCATGTATCCATTTCTCTGCAAAAAAGATTATATCATTCAAAAAGTGCATGGGATACATAGTGTATGAATGTTGTTTCCTATTTGGAAATTTGGATAACTTTAAGTCCTTTAGCAGTGATAATTTTTAACTCAAACATAGTTTCAAAATTCATTCAAGCATTTCAAAGGTATATCTATTCACATGTGCTTTGATCAATGTATTAATGCTTAAATCTAAAGTCAATAGGTGTGGTACAAATTGAACTTAAAGTTTTCAATGCCAAGATGCTTGCAAATATTCTGAATGCCTTACAATTACCTTAAAATATGAACTATTTTTAAAATTCAAACTTAAACTTGATATATATACATGCTTTCGAGCTGGCCACATTGCCTATAGGGTAAGATTATAAGTTTCAAATTTTTAAAGTTTGATTCTCCATGTCTTCGAAATCAAAGTTAATGAGATTTCAATCCTTTGATGAATTATTACAACATTGGTTAAAATGAGACATTTACAGTTTTCTTTTTTGGCTTAATTAGGAAAGTTTGTAATCAAATACTTAAACTTGAATCTCACAGATTTCTGTGTAAGTTTGCATATGGCTTTCAAAGCCTGTAATAAGATAAATTCATTTTGAAGATGCAAATTGTATGGACCATCATGCTCCTATAGGGGCCATAAGCTTAACTCATAGACAAATCTATCCTAATACAAATATGTTTAGAATTGAACATTCCTATTATGCAATGAATATTTTAATGAGCTTAAATGGCATGCAAACCATGAACATAATCTTTAGATAACGTTCAAACAATAAAGTTTAATCATTCAAATATTTCTGTGATGGTTACATCTATTGGTCATCATAATTAGAGGGATCTAAAATCAAGTTTTTAAATTACAAATACAAAACAATGCAAACAATTTTGCTGTAATGATGGTCGCTTTGACAATAAATATTAACTAAATGAGACTATTATCAAAATGTTATCAAACTTTAAAACAAACTTTTTCTGACTCAATCCTTAAAAATATTATACAAATATAAAAATTTCAAAAAGTGCAATATATAAAAATTTATTTAAGCAAAATCTGTTGCTTAAAGCTTAAGGCGATCACCCATTCATGCTGTATTCTAATTTGTTAAGGGTGATAAATTAAAGATATTTTAAACTTGTAAAAGTTAATGTCATATCAAATATACTTTTTAGTTCACTCTTAAAAGTCTTATGCGAGTAACTACATGGCATATGATATGATTAAATTGATGGTTTTGTTGCAAAATGCTCAACTAAGATAATATTATAATCTACTTTTATGATTGAGTGGTTTACTGTAACATTGTACTATTAAATTATGGTTATGACTAAAGCTCAAAAATTCTCGAAGGTTTAATCTCGTGAGTGATAAACCATCGAATACAATTGTTATGACATGCAACTCATTGTTAGTTAAGATCGATTTAAAATTGCCTATATAAGCAAATATTCATCACCCTAGGTCTGTATGACACAATTCATGATTAACGACAAGATACTTAGTTCATGTTGGTGATTACTCGACATGGCAAAATCGTAGGATTTTGGTCAATTTCATCATCATTCTCCCCACCATTTGCTGAGCTAAAATATATATATATATATATATATATATATATATATGTTTAATCCAAACTCAGTCGATGCTCTAACGAGCTAAGCCTCTAACGCTTATCAATTAGCTTTAATTGAAATTTATCTTTCATGTTTGGGTGGTGTAATTAATCATAGGAGCTTGTACTTATGATAACCTCATAATGTTGTAAAAGCATTTGCAAAATAAGGTTGTAATCTCTTGATAGTGTTTTCTTTGACATCTGCTTTGAAAATCTAAGTCAGACCTATGCTCACTGAAGAGCAGGGTGTTAATTTTTGGATTCCATATTGTTTTTAGCAGATGACCTTGATAGTTAAAACACCTATTGAAGTTTGTGTACGTTAAAATATCGAAGAAATTTTTAAAGAAGTAATGAACTTATATTTAGTCTTTGAAAATTTATGTAACTTTAATGTTTATGATGATAATTATTTTAATTATGATAAGAAAATGAGTGCTATCTTTTGAAGATATGTTTGATTATCTTGATTCTGCTATTCAAAATAATGGATATAGTGATGAAGTAAAACTCCTAGATTTAAAGTTGATGATTAAAATAAAGAAGCATCTCATGAATTAAGTGCAATTAGTGAATATCACGAAGTTCTCACAGAAAATTTTGTCAAAAATTATAGTTAAATTCATTATACAATTGGATTGAAGTGTCTTAACGATAACTAAGTAACCGGTTAAGTTTAGTGTGATGAAAAGGATAAAGATAATATGGATATGTGGTTAAATTAGGAAGGATAGAATAATAAATAATTAGATTGAGAGTCACTAGGATTAGCACTTTTTGAAGATGCTATAGTAAAAATGTGATTAAGGTAGTTTGAGCATGGGTGATGGGACCATGGAGGATAGTACATGAATTAATAATAACAAAATGGAAATAACACCTCATAAAGCATATAAGAGGAAAATGATCCGTAAAGTCAATCCTCAATTATTGGACTAGGCTAATGGCACCACTGATAATTTTTGGGTGGTACGGTCTACAAGAATATTTTATAAATACATTATAATATTTATTAGATTCTTATATCCAAGGATGTTCAAGTCTATATTGTGCTTCTTTTCTTTACAAGTTCTTTTATGGTACTTCATCTCTAGAAAATCTATTGTAGAAATGCACTCAGCTTGAGGATTCATGTTCAACGTGATCTGAAATTTGCGTGTTTTACCTCTGGCATGAACCTTGAATTGGCTGGTGAGGCAATAGTATTTTTTAGGCCTCATCCTCCTTACTGCAATTTATAGTGTCTATAAGGCCAACACTGGGGAATAACTAGTGCAGGACCTTAGTCATAAAAAATATCTTTCACATTTCTGAAACTTATGTAGCGTATACGCTTCATTTGGGTTCCTAGTAATACAAGTAAGATTTGTAAATCAATTTCTTTGAGTGTCTGGGAATAGAATCACTATTCGGAAGGGCAGTGACTGATATTTTGTTGCTATCTATTAATTTTCAAGATTGATGGCTGTGTTATCCATTTTTTAAAGCATTTATTACCGAGAGTTATGCATGAAATAGAATTCCAAACATGTGATAATTTATTCATCTAACTGAATATATATTTTGCATGGGCAAACAGAAAGTAAATCTACAAATGATGGTAGTAGCGGCCAGCCAGTTGTACCTATAGTCTCTGGTTCTACCACAACCAGCAATGGAGAGAGTAGTTCCTTTACTTCTAGAGTTGGGGAGGATCTTAAAATTGCATCGCAGTTGAGGAAGTTTACTTTCAATGAACTTAAATGCGCAACGAGAAACTTCAGACCGGAAAGCCTTCTTGGAGAAGGAGGTTTTGGTTGTGTCTTCAAAGGTTGGATTGAAGAGAATGGAACTGCCCCTGTTAAACCTGGTACAGGTCTCACTGTTGCTGTGAAGACACTGAATCATGATGGGCACCAAGGGCACAAGGAGTGGTTGGTACGTTTTGACTAAAAATTCCAAATGCTATTTTTCTCTTTTTCCCTCTCGCTCTCCCTCTCCCCCCATTTCACCATTTTTATTCACATGCTAGACGCATTTACACGATAAATTTTTATGGTTTTGCAGGCTGAAGTAAATTTTCTTGGTGAACTTCTTCATCCTAATTTGGTTAAGTTGGTCGGCTATTGCATTGAAGATGATCAAAGGTTATTGGTATATGAATATATGCCTCGTGGAAGTTTGGAGAATCACCTTTTTAGAAGTATGTCTGGGTGTTTCTCTTGACTCTTTCACACATTCCTGTATTTATTTCGTTTGTGTCATGCTCTTCCTTTTGCAAGCAGAACACATTGATTAACTGTTATTCTTGAAACCTGTTGACATTTATTCTAAATCATGTATAAAAAATGTGAAAGTTCATTCTTTTTCTGTCCAATTTTTAGATTCTCTTTTCGATATTCCATGTATTATGCTTGTTAAATTTAGAATTTACTTCAGTTTGTAGATTGGTTCCAGCTTCCATCATCGTGCAGCCCATGCTTGCAAGACTATGAGGATCTGCACTTGCAGCAATTTCTTTTGCACTATTGGCTCATTCAAACTTTAATAAATGAGATTTTTGATCGGCCAAATTTTATAAGCATTATAAAGTGAGGCTGAATATGCTTTTTATAATTTGTTACAACCTTAAGCTTTCTTCTTGTTATGCAATAATGTATATGCTTAATATACTCTTGATATTCAGGATCCTTTAATAATCATACCCAATAGAAACTTGATCATACCCAATAGAAACTTGAACAAGTTATTGTTCTTACCTTATAAATGTTTAACAATCCTTTCTAATTACTCTTCTTACAAAAGAAAGAAGAAAAATTTATCCAGGTGATGTTCATGTAAAGGGCGTATATGCACATATCTAAGAGTTCTTGATCAGCTGCTATGAGCTAGCTTGGAGAAAGTCGACTAGATAGGAAAGACAGAGACATCGAACTCGCTAGGATCTTGAGGAATTCCCCAAGTTTATTTTTTCCATATAATTAAATAATATCTCATCAAGGCCTATTTGCCTAGTCATTGGGCCTACTAGCCTACTCAAGGGGAACTTGCACAAATGCCCAAGCTCATTTCAAGATTTCTTACCTAATCGTGAGGCCTGTTTGACCAAACTTAGTGATTACTCGCCCAAAGGACTTTTTACTTGAGGTTGGGAGCTACTTGCCAACCTCGACAAGTTCATCAGAAGTTATATCTGTAAATGAACCAATTCACTTGATGAACTACTCAAATTCATCTCGATTAATACTCGTTCATGTTTGTTCAAATTAGTAAATTAAAATTTGAACATTTGTTTAAAACTTGAAGGTTAAATGAACCTAATTTGAATATAATCCAACTCGTTTATTAATGTTCATGAATGAGTTTGTTTGCTATTTAACAAATAACTTGTTAATGCTATACTTATATGATATAGTTTTTAAATAAATTTTGATTAATTATAATTTATTTAATTACACATTTAATAATATATGATAATTTAATATCAATATGCAAATAAATTTAATACAATTTCTTCTTATCTTTTATTTTAATGAATTAGTTTATTAATACTTATCTATGTTATTTGCTTGTAAGAAAACTTACGTATAATTTATATATTTTTTTATTTACTTAATATAAACTAGTTAGATGCCAATTTTAAATTTATTCCATTGCTTATTTATTTAGATTTGTAAAATTATTTGTTAATAAATATATATAAATGATCAAATTCTCATTCGAATTTTTAGCTTGTTTATTAGCTTTATATGAAAAATAAAGTACAAATTTAAATTTTAATTTTGTATAAAAAAATTAAGTACTCATTTGAATTTTTCATTTTTACAACTAATATAAACAAGTTATGTACAAATCAAGTATGGACATTAGGAAATTTAAGCAAGTAACGTATGAACAATTATGTGAAAGTTCTACTCATTATGAACTGTCCAACCTATGACATATTTGACACGCTCGATTATAGTCTTATTGGGAAGTTGATGTCTTCACCACAAGGATTGGTGGCTTCACTAATGAGGCGGCCGGCTAATTGATCACTTAGGTTAACAAGAAATCCGAGACCCATGAATGTCCCACATGTATATAAGTGATTTATCACGTATTTTCATATTTATTTTTTTTTGAAAGTTAAAGTAAAGCTTTTTTTGTAGCACCCAAACCTTACATATAAAAGGACAAAGGGTACACCATTTAGCGGTGCTTTGTGTTAGTTCTCTTTAAAAACTTTTTTTCTTTTTCGTCTCATTTGATTCACTTTTTGTTTATTGTTCCGTGAAACATTGTAAGTATTATCAGTAATATTTTGACATCATCCTTAGATAAATTTAGATTCATCATTCTGAAAGATGCATGGAGTATGAATTGATGTTAATAATTCATCAATTTTAAAAACAAAGCAACAAAACAAAGAAGGATCTTTAAATTTGGAGAATTAGGATTTTATTACTAGCAAGCAACTTGAAGAAATGGAGGAGGATCATGGGGATGATTCAAGAAGTTTTGGAGCATGCTTCTAGAATTACCATAAGGGTGAAGATGTTAGAAGGATCTTTGGATCTAATAATTTGAAGTGTCAGGGCATTAACTTCTATGCTAGTAGTAGATGGAACATACCATTCAAGTGGTGATGAAGAATCCCCTCCCTCTCCCCATTGAACTAAGAAGCAAATTGGCGAATAGATTCTCTAGAGAGATTGTAGAGGCAAAGGCTTCAGTGAAAGTCTAAATCTCATACTTGGAACTTAACGAAGGAAGAATAAATCCTGTTGACTCTATGGTCTTCTTTGAATTACCTACCTTCTTGCTAAACATTAACAACACCTTCAAATGCTGTTTATTCCTCACCATCATCAATGAATTACCTTTTAGATGGTTAACATGCTTTTCACTAGTGATAATAATGAAATTTGTTTAGTTTGGATGGCTCTTCATTTCTTAATTTGCCAGCACCAAGCCATTGAACAACTTGCAAGCTCTATTTACAATCCAGTAAGAACTCGAGGAATCGTTGCAAAAATTTTAAACTCATTTCCAACATGGCAAGAGTTCAGTATGTATTTTGAACTCATGGTTGTCCTTGCTGCACGTATGTAAGGACTAAAATTAAGATCATTCAAGTACATGCTATGATTAAAGCGTTTTCATGTGCAGGAATGGTTGAACTTGCCATTAATGTTGTAAATGTATAAGATTATTACTAGGAGGAGGTATCAAAGCCCTAGTACCATGAACATGGAAGCTTGTCACCACATTGATGCCCAGCAAATAGGCATAGGGGTTAATTCAATGCCGCTTGAATCAAAGTTAAATAGGATGCTACCATGTTTGCAGTTGAGGAACAAGTTGCCTTTAGTCGTTAGGAATGTCACTCAAGCCTCTTTGCAAGTCTCCTACACTGAGTTAATGAATGTGATCATGAATAAAGAATATTTTCATGACTGCTTCCATTATATTCACAACAACATATTTGGGACTTGAAGAAATATTACCTTTTCCACAAAGATCACATTTTTTACATAAAATTTTATTGACATGTCCGTGTTAATTGAATAATTTATTATAGTAGGAAAATTAAAAGAGTTCATAATTGCTCAAAATGAAATACTAATCGAGAATGAGAAGAGAAGGGGATGAAATCACCCCTACACGTGTTATCCAAATCATGAGAATCATATCATAAATAGGAACATCTTTAGAGTAAATGTTCTGGAAAATTTCTACTATAGTTCTTTTAGTAGAAGTACTAAAGCGCCATTTTATTTATGCCTCTGTTGCCGTGTTGTTTATAAGAGAATCTCTTAAGGTTGAATAACTCATACATGAAAATAAAAACATTTAGAATCTCAAAAAACTTCTAAGTTTAAATATTACGCCCAAAACTGACATCTCACTTAACGGTGAGTAATGCAACAATCAAAATAAAAAATAATAATTAACATTATCATAATATTATGTTTGTAATATAGACGATTAACTTCACAAGATAACTTCTCCAAAGATATTCTTCACACTCGATCTCTATCTGAGGTAAAATCGTTTCACTGATATGCCCACCTGAAGTTGCAATCCTCTGTTGATCTATTCCTTGGATAGCTATAAAATTTTTACCAAATCTATGCTCTTTTAGTGATCTATGTAGAGAACATTATAATCAGCAGTTGCATTACAAAACTGTAGATACACCAAAAGTCCTCGAGCTCATAATTTCTGAAGGATTAAAACCACAAACCACAACCTCTTATATGAAACATTAACTAAAAGAATAATATAAATTTATAATTAATGATTTATAAAGCTGTGAGGTCTCGGAGCAAAGGATAAACCAACGAATAATATATCACTATAAGAAGACAAAACACCTTGAAGAAAGTGGATCTTGGTTGCCTTTAAACCATGTAAGACCAATCTTGTATGTGTCACAGAAACATCTCACTACAAAGGCCATGTAAAGGAACCCCGAGAGTTATGATTGAGAATGAAGGGGAACCTTGGTTGCCTTGATGTAGATTTCATATATATTAAAATACATAGCAACTTACTGTCATTCAACAATACCCCAAAGGTCATATATCTCATCATAGACCTCTAAAGAAAAAAAATGCAAGAAAAAGAAATTTATTATACTCACGGTTGCCTAGGAGGTCATCCATGTGGTGAAAAATACGGGTTGAATGAATGAAAAAATAAATTTCAGCAAATTGAGATTCCACATAAAGATCATTGCATAAAAAGTAATCACAATAAACATATAGCGTTTTCACACCATGTTATACATAATGAAAATATCGCACGCAACATTTCACTCATTAACTATTGCATATGTAATTTGCTCTCTCAATTCTATAATCTCTTCTACATCTTTCCCATCCTGTGTACAGGACTTAGATAAATCACAGTTAGCTTGTGATATTGACTGCTCTAGGTGATATTTATATGCCTCAGTAGGGACATGTGACTGATCTTCATTCGCATTATTAATATCAATATCACTGTGTGAAGGATGCCAACGAATATAATTGTGGAGAGCCTTTGTAGCTACCACAATGTTCACTTATTTGTTGCAATGAAATGTCGGCATATCTTATAGATTAACCCATTTTTTTACAAACCCCAAATGTCCTCTTAATAACACGAAATAAAAATGAGTCTCATGTTAAAAATTTTCTTTTTGCCCTGAACTACGTTGTTAGCTCTTTCAAAATTAGGAATATGATATTTTGTATCAAAAAAAGTTTTGATATACCCTCTTTGTAACAGATATCCAACATCAACAAAATATTACTTTTTTGTTAGATATATTATCATTAGTATTGTACTGAAAAAAAATTATTTAATTTCATATTCAAGCAAATCAGAAGATTTTGTAAAGTTGTATTTATGAGTTCACGTAACAAATTTGAATACGTGACTATCATACGCGCTGTTTTGCTTTCCCATTCAACCATTATAAAAATGAAACAGATTCTATAATCGCATACAACCATAATATTTTATGTTGGTGAACCACAACGTCCACTTTATGCATTCTTTTCACTGTTGGACACACGTGCATCCATATGTGTTCCATCAATTGCTCCAATACAATCCTAAGTCATTTATATGAAATATTAAATTCACTGCGTTTAAGTAAATTTTAAGAAAGATGATCACAAAAATCTATCTTGAACTATGACATATAGTGTTGATATCGTGAAATTTCAATAGGGGTGTTTTGGAATGTAGGGTCTTTTAAGTTTTATAAATTTTGAAGATAAACTGATCAGAGCATTTGAATCAATTCAAAAATATCTACAAATTATTTTTGGTGAGTGTTAGAATCGCTCCACCCCCCTTCTGTAGACTCATTTTTGCGATAAAATATAGAGTTACGATGATCATCTCTCTTAAAGTCATTCTAGAGGAGTCATAGAGTATGAATTTTGTACACTTCTTCAAACAGATCAATAAATATAGTGTGTGTCATACAAAACATGTTAAATCTTGTTGGGTGACCCACAAGTAACTCTCAAACCCATTAGTTGCCTATGCATGTGAATATCATGCAAGGAGTGCGTGCAATATATGTGCTGTCAATGTTTTTTTATTAATATATTATTTGCTAATTCATGTTATTTAATTTTATTTGTCTTTTTTTTTTAATAACAATAATGAATAACATAGAGAAAGACACGGTACATAAAAAATAATATCTTACACCAATATCAGTCAAACATATGAAAGTCCAAAAATACGATAATATTCTTACATCTCGATTCTCATAGAAGTAAAATAATTAGTTAACCCTGTGCTCGAATATCATCAATATAAATAACTTTCTTTTAGTTGGATCTTCTAACTTTTTCATTGAGAAAAAGTAAAATGACATGTCTTCCACTAAGTTGGATCTTTCAACTTTTTCAATATAAAGAACTCTCTCTTAGCACATCACTATTCCACTGCCAACTATTTTTATTTATAATTTTTTTTTTCTTTTGATTCTTCAAGCAAATCTTCTGCCACTTGTTTAATAGTGCTCGTAACTTTATCTCACATAGAATTCACTTCTTCATGAACATCCCAAATCTTAAAATCTTGAAGTTTGCTCATAAAAATAATTTTATTTCTCTTTTAGTTGCCGACACCTAATTTTATTGATTATTTTCTTGTATTTGTTATCTTACAGCTCTCCATCTTAAAATTTAGAATTATTAATTATTATTAAATACATAAATTTTCACTTTGAATTACCTTACAATCTTTACATTCTCGAAGATCTCTTTTTCTCATAAGAAAATAATTAATTTGTATTTTATTGATCAAATCTAATAAGTAATAATATGTTCATCTCTTTTTCTAAATAAAGTATTAGCAATAACAAAATAATTTGCTAAACTCCGAAACAATAACCACCATGAATTTTTTTAAAATTTTTTACCACTCTACCAACATATCTATTTAAATCTCCTTTAATAAAAATTCTTTTTTTAAGAGGTATCATCTGTATTTTTTCTCCCAAGTCATTCCAAAAATTTTCTTTTGAACTTATAACTAAACCTACTTGAGGAGCATAATCACTTATAACATTAATAATCTTAGTTTAAAAAACAATTTTTAGAGTTATAATTCTATATTCAATTGTATTAAATTTATAGCATTATCTTGTAAACTCTTATCTATAATTACATCTAATGCGACTCCTACCTGAATATCAAATTTTAAATCTTAAGCTATCAATCTCTTTCGCCTTTTCTCCCACCCGTTTAGTTTTTTAAATACACAAGGTATTTATCTTCATATAAACTATAATATAAATTAATTATATAAATTTACCTGTGAGAGTACTTTTATTTGAAGATCATATCCTAATATTAGTTTAATGGACTAACTTTTTTACCTGCTTCTGCCCGTAATGTGAAAACATTTACTTATTTGACACTACATTCAGATATTGGTATAGCGGCCCTTGCATAATTTTCACTGTATTCACAGACCATACAACTCGTCTCTTCGAGGGGATGCTCTATTATTTACACAAAGATTTAAAAGATTAATGTCATAATTGTTTGACAAGTTTTATGTTGACTGTTGACTACTTAATGCACTCGGCCGCCAATGTAGAGGCTTCAACCCTCAAGATAAGTAATTTGTGAACTATTTTTTTTATTGTTTAAAAACCTTAGCAAAATTAGTTTTTCGGGGAGATACATTCCTTTCTAAAGGTGTGCCAGGTAAAATATTTGGTTTTGCGAGAATAAATAGTTTTTCTCATTCACTCGTGAGAAATTTAAAGACACGAGAATCACTAAATTAAATTTACATCCAAATATTCATAGGATCTAATTTAGCTATGGTCAGGCTAAGTTTATAGTAGTTTGGAAAAATAGAAGAGAGAAAGACAATGAACTAGCTAAGTCCATTATATTCATATAATCAAAAGTACCTTGTTAGGGCCTAATTGCCCAATCACGAGGCCTTGCGACTCACGAGAAGCTCACATAGATACTAGGCCCCATTTCATCTTTTACTCATTGAATCAAAAAGCCCATTCATTTGAGCTAAATGACTCATCTCACAATCTCACAATGGAGTACTTGAGACTGATGTGGACAAGTTTATTAGGAAGTCGGTGCATTCACCTCGAGAATTGGGGACTTCACCAGTATGGAAATGATTTTCGCCTACAACAACCCTTGATAATTGTTGTGCGGATCCATGAATTTTTCCACATGTATATAGGTCTCGCATCATGTATGTTTTATCTATATTTTATAAAGTCAATGTGTAGCTTTCCATATATAATGCCTAAGCCCTACGTTTTATATTTTATTAATGGTCAAATGACAAATTTTTAATGAGGTCATTTGTGGGTGGTTAGAGCTATAAATAATCACAGAGTTTTTTTCTTAAAAAACTTCTTTCTTTCTCTTCTCTATAAATATTACTCTTTTTACTATTTTCTGACACCTTATAAGCTTTGTTGGTAGCATTCTGACAGCCATTCACTGATTTTGATTCAACAAAGAGAAATTTTTCTTTGTTATAAATTCGTGTTTTTCTTATGATAATATCTAGACTTCTGTTAAACATTCTTTTTTGTAGTGTTTAGAAGCTATTTGATTAATATTAAATTTATATTATATCATCTGCTCCTATGAGGATTATTTTTTTTAAAAAAAGTAAGTGACAAATCCCAATTCGTTTATTCTTATTAGGGTTAGTATTTTCCTTGCTTCTGGGTATTAAATTTTTTTAAGGCATTATAACAAGGAAGGAAAAAGCATTTAATTTCAGTTGTGTTAAGCCACAAAATGCATTGTGAATGCCCAATGGACTGAAATTTCAGAATCTCTTATGGAATGGTTAAGGTTTTATTCGTTATATTGTCATATTGCATTAGGTAAGTTTGTTTTAACATTTGTAATTCATAATTAGTTTACCTGTTGATAGTGTTTGCTGTTACCAAGTGTTATCAGTAATTGGTTTACCTGCTAGTGTTTTATGTTATCCAGTGTAATCAGTATTTAGTTTACCTTTTAATAGTTGTTTTATGTTTTCAAGTGTAATAAGTGCTTAGTTTAAATGTTAATAAGCGATTTTTTTGTATAATCACCAGTTATCTTTCCAAGTGATATTTTCAACGAGTCTGCTATGGGCAGATACTGCTTTCTTAAAGGAAATTCACAATGTTCTTATATTTAGTTTTATTTATCTAAATCTGGGCTTCGTAGCTGTTTATTGTAATATTCTTTATTTCAATAAAAGTTTGGACACTTAAACCGCACCAAATTTGTTTTACGAGCCCTACCAATTGCAACCTTATACAGAGGAGGAAATTCCAGCCAAATTTTGGCACTGGCATTGTTATTCTCACAGTTCACAGGTTTTATTTCACTACATATCTAGGAACTTAATAGGACATAAATGAAGTTTTTTGTAACCATGTAATTGAAACACTTGCTCTTTTTTTCCTTCTTAAAAAGGATAGATCTCACTCTGTAAAAGCCTAAAGACATAGTTTTGTACACATTTTGTAATTTTTGATAGAGTAATGCAAAATGCTTACTTTCAAGAATCCTGCTGAAGTCAAGTAGGCTTTGTATCAGTTGTATTGAGCCCATTGCATCCCTTCATAATCATTAGTCTAAAATTATCCTACAGATATTTATAAAGGAGTTGGTCATCATGACATGGCTTCACCACGTCTGCCAGAAGTGATAAAACTTACATTTGTTGTTCTACAGTTCTCTTTGTGGGTCTCCGTACCTAGAAGGTGTTTGTTGTAAGGTTTCTTACCCATGACCTACTCTAAACCAATTTCTTTTTGGTTTAAGGTTAAGTATCAGGTTTACCATCCCAATCCGTTTCTCTGTATTTACTTTTAATCTGTTTAAAAACACTGTTCTGACACTTACAAGTGATGAACATTTGTAGTGGTATTATTTCCTAATTATTAAAGGTAATTTTTGGAATGATATCGATGCCTTAATTTTTTGAAGTTAACTTTATTTGCGTTTTCAATAATAAATGCTTTACTTTTTTGATATCCACCCCATTGTTTTTCATTAATGACTATGCCATAAAATTGACTTCTGTAAACCAATCCCCTACCATCCCCTCCTTTCCTTGCATCTTTCTAAAGGAAAAAAAAAATGTTCCAGCTGTCAGCCAAACAGTGACTTAAAACAGAATAAAGGAGTTTTGAGTTGTCTTAACTATGGTCAAGTTCTTTTTATGTTTCCACCACCTTGAGAAAGTTTGTTGACCTAGGATACCATATTTTATCAATATATAGGCAACTGGAGATGGATAATTATTATCTGTTTTGTTTTGCTGATCTACAGCTTAGTTAGTGCAAATGGAAAACTCCGTGCCTTTATTATTCTGGTGATGTTGTCTTTATCTTTCGTTAAAAATATACTCTTACACAGGATCTCTACCTCTGCCATGGTCCATAAGAATGAAAATTGCACTTGGTGCCGCTAAGGGGCTAACTTTTCTTCACGAGGAAGCAGAAAGGCCTGTTATATATCGCGATTTTAAAACATCTAATATTCTACTGGATGCGGTATGCTCCCAAATTTTTTGTAGTTGTAAAAACTTCATTCCCTTTACGGGTTCCTTTGTTTTAAATACATTTTCTTGCAGGATTATGTTGCCAAACTCTCTGATTTTGGGCTTGCTAAAGATGGCCCAGAAGGGGATAAGACCCATGTGTCCACACGAGTGATGGGGACTTATGGATATGCTGCTCCGGAATATGTAATGACAGGTAACATTTGCATTTGCTTGTCATTTTCGAATGGATAAAGGTATTCTCCGAGCAATTGTTATCAATGTTTAAAACTGTGAAATCGTTAAGGGACTTACGGCGATCTGCGATGTAAGTCTCACACTTTGAAAATTATGTTAGTCAAAATAAAGGGGTAAAAATGATGAATTACATTTATATGAAATAACAAATTGTATTAGCTGCAAAATATTATTTAACAACTTGCACGAAATAAAAATATAATGTAAACATCAACTCATCAAATCATCAAACTAGCATAAAATATAAATTGAAAGTTATAAAAAATCAAAGTAGGACATAAGATGAGATTGGCAGAATAGGCTTCTCTTTCTTATGTTTTTCAACTAACGTAATAAAATATATAGATCTAAATAAGGCCATAATAAATAATCAAAAGGTTGAGCAGTAGGCAATGGTGGTGCCAGCAGGAGCAACTAGCAGCAGCGATGATAACAGGGGCAGTAGACAACATTGGCTGTAGTAGGAGCGGTAAGCAGCTGTAGTAGGAGCAGCTATAGTAGGAGCAGCAGGCGGCTGATGTAATTGAAGCAGCGACATCGTCGACGATGGTGGCATCAGTGGTAGAAGTAGTAGACGACGATCATGGGGAGTTTGATCGGGGAAAGGGGAGCTCTTGCATGTGATAGTGCAGCTTCGGTTCGTATATGAACAATCTAATAAAGGGGAAATAAAACTAAGTGCGAGAGGCACGTCTCAGCAAAATTGAGGCAAGGCGAGCCTTGAGGCACACCTCTACCTATGTGGTCGTACACCTCGCCTGAACTGCTCTAGTCGTATGTCTCGAAGTGTTTTTCTTCGAAATTACGCTAAGGCGGACCTCAAGGCATGCCTTTGATTGTGCAAAATTTTAAACAGTGATTGCTATTCATTGGAATTTTTTTGCTTTGAGATTTGACCAACTGTTATTTTTTTTCCAATGTCCTATTTGACCTTTTTCAATGTAATTTTAGTGTTATTTTTAAATTATCTATTTCTAGTACTTGCTGTCGTATGAATACTAGTTTATTTGGTTAAAAAATATTCATAATAAATTTTTATGTTGTTGCATTTCTGAATTAATGACATGTTTGTTGCTCTGGATGGAGAGAATATTCCTTTGTGCTGCAGTGTATTCGGTTTTAAATATATTTTGATGCAATTCTTCAGAAACCTTTTTTTTGTAGCGAGATTTCCAAATTAATGACATGCCAAGTAAAATTTGAATAGTTTCTTGTTTTCAGTTTACAATTTTCTTTTTAATATGATTCATTACATCAGAGTATGCACTTTCATCGGGCAGGAATAGAGAAACATATCTATTATGTTGGTGTAATGTTTCTTTTTAAATGAAGTACTTCTTTTACCCACAAGCGCATATCTACATACTAAGAAATTCTGCGTGAAAGTTTCTTGCTAAATGTTTTTTTTGTTTTTCTTGCTTCTATAAAGTTCAATTTTACCATTTTTTTATTGTTATTAAAGTTCTGACAATCATCGAGTTATCACTGTCAAAGAGAAATTAAAGTTATGTAATTTATTCTCTTGTATGCCATTTTGATGAATGAAACTGCTAGAATAGTAGGTTAAATCACCAGTAACCTTTATTTTCCCTAAAGGTAACTTGCGCATTCTTCTTATCTACATTTTATCTTGAATGAGATAGTAGTTTAAGTTCTGTATAGCACATTCAATTCAGTCATTTTCATACATGTAAAAAGACATTGCAACTTGCTATCATGTTTATCTTTTTGGTTTATATATATTTTCCTAATGCTTTGAGGCGATCTATTTTAAGAAAGCCTCCTTGTATTTCAATCATTTCTGTATGACATGTCAATTTCTGACCTTTCACATTTGTGAACGATAAGATTTCTCAAGCATGGTGGCTATCAAAGTTCAAATGTTACACATTTATAACGCGCACCAAATCAAAATGAGAAAAGCTGAATTGGGTTTAACGAGTCAGTACCATTAAATCATGAACCAAACCAAATTAAAATCTCAAGTTTCACATCTGAAATTATTTTGAGCTAAGAAGCACCAAGTCACCGGAACCAGAACTCATGTTAGCGGTACCAAATATATAATATTAGCTATTGAACTTGATTGACCAGCATGCAGCTGAATTTTACTGATTAGAGTGACCTGATAGACAATTATTTGGCAATACTCAAGTGATATTCATTCTTAATATTTGATTTTTGTCTTTAATAAAAGATATTTTTGACTTCAAGATACTTGCATGATCTACTAAGACAAATGTTCGACTTCACTTAAGAAAGTTCGAGGACGGTGTAAGTTTTGGAGAAAATGACAACCAAGAGAAGGGTGCATTGGGTTAATGAGTCAGTTACTATTAAAGCATGAACCAAACCAAGTTAAAATCACAAGTTGCCTATCTGAAGTAGTTTTGAGCTAAGAAGCACCAAGTAAACGGAACCAGAACTCATGTTAGTGGTGCTAAATATATAATATTAGCTATTGACCTTGATTGACCACTTTGGAGCTGATTTTTTATCTGATTAGAGTTACTTGATAGACAATTGATTGGTACTACTCAAGTGATTTTTATTCTTATAATTTGATTTTTGTCCTTAATAAAAGATATTTTTGAGTTCATGATACTTGCATGATCTACTAAAACAAATGTTCGACTTTACTTATGAATGTTTTAGGTCAGTGTAAGTTGGAGTATATGACAACCAAGAGGATGGTTGGTGCTTTTTTTTAAATTATGTAGACTTATAAAAATAAAAATCTTAATTATTAAGAAAGTTGATTTAAGAAAATTGTGGGAGTAAATAAAAACTAACAAGAGACAACCGCACAAATTTTTATGAGCTTCGGAGCTTGCCTAAATTTTCATCATCTAGGATCCCACCATATATGGATCTTACTAATGCAGGATTCTCTTTTTTGTGGGGGTGGGGAAAGCCCTTATAATCTATGCTTTTTATTGATGTGCAAAAAGTAATCAAAAATTAATTTTACAGAAGACATTATAGTTTGTTTATTAAGATTTCAAAAACCTCATAAGAAAACGTTAAAAGAAGAATTTTAGATCTTGCTATTTGATCTAATACAAATATTTTAAAAATTTGTAAGTGAAATCTTATAGAATTGACAATCACTTGAATAAATTAAAAAATACTCTTCAACGATGTGGCTTTGTATGAGTTCAAGCTTTTGGAGAGGTTTAGATCAACTCGTAGTTTTTCCTGAAGAAAATAAAAAGTTCTGAAAAAAAATTTAAATAGAGAAAGTGGAAGGTGTTATAAACTTTTCATTCAACCTCTAACCAACAATTTTTTTTTAATTTATTTATAGCCCCTCAAAATATAGCCAAAATATATAACAATGTTTCTTAAATGCTTTTCAAATGACTATAAAATGGCTAGTCAAAGAAGCTCCGACAACTAGTTGAAGCTCCAATTTTATCTCCAATGGCTAGCCAACCTTTTATGAAACTACTAATATTTAAATAATAATAATAAATTGAATTTTAATCAAAAATATTTATTTTAATCCTCCAAAGCACAGTTAAAAAATCCAGTGAATCTAATTTAACAAAAGTTAAGTCAAAATTTAGCCAATTTCAAATCAAGTTCTCAATTTTTTTTTTCTATTTTTGTTGTTTTTAAAATATATTAAATAAAATTTAAAAAATCTGAAATCATTTGTGAATAAACATATATATGGCAGCAATTTATCATAAAAGTATTAAGTCAAAATGAAAACTTGAAGTATGTTAAATAAAATTCTAAAAATATTAACTTATTACTTTATTTAATATTTATTGCTTAATGTTTTTTGGTAAATTAAATGCTATTCATGCTGTTTATGAAATCATTTAAACTTATAAATATAAGAATTAATTAGGAAATTTATTGATATATTAATTAAGATCATTATCCTTAATTAGATAATTAATAAATTTACTAATAAATTTATGTAAAGCAAATCGAGGAAATATATTAGAAGTTTAAAGTCGTCCAAACCTATTAATATTTGTAATAGATAATTACATACCACATGATTTTTATGTATTTACATATCTAATATACGGAAAATATTTGCATACATAAAACGTACGCAGCGCTGCGTACGTCCAGGGGTTATTCAGGGGGTACAGGAGGGTTATATCGGTGTTATACCCCTATGTAACCTCCATTTAACCTCCCTGTAACCTACAAATGAGTTCCACGCTTATGTAATTTTATGGGTACAAATAAGTTACACGGAGGTTACAAGGAAATTATACAGAGGTTACAGAGGGGTATAACCCGGATATAACTCCACTGTACCCCCTGAATAACCCCTGATGTACGCAGCGCTGCGTAGATCTTATGTACGCAAATATTTTCCCTAATATACAGGTTTGAATATGTACTTCTATAGCATTTAAAAGGCACAATCATATAATAACATAAAAATGAATGTTGTATTTCATTAGAAAAGTTAATATTTGTGATATTTTGCTGTGATGTTAAACATTTTATATGTTTGATAAGTAAATACCAAAAGTTAAGCATTAGTTTTGTAACTAGATAAAAATTTTGTGGTATGTATATAAATATCTCTATTTTAAAATGAATTGAGATCAAAATTTTTTAAAATTGTGATGCATATTATAATTTAAAATAATTTTAATTTTATTTAAATTTATAGGTTTTTATATTTTAAAGCTTAAGCTTAAGTCATCATTTTGCTATTATAAATCTAATGACCAAGGGCTCTATAAAATTAATGGGCATCTACATGCATACCTCCTAATCCTTATGTATTTACATATCTAACACTTCAAATTTACATTTTACATTTAAACCACCCAAATCATACATCACATAAAAAATACCACCTTTCAACTTAAAGGTGAAAGACACCTTTTCATACAGTCGTGGTGGTATTTATGTAAAAATTGAAGTTTAGATGTTAGATATGTAAATATATAGGAATTGAATGGTATGTATGCAAATCTTTCAAAATATAATCGAGTTTTTTTTTGTATTATTCATTATTTTGTTTTTTAATTTTTAATTTTTTATGTGATTATCTTGATCATCCAATTTGGTTGATGTTGTTTTCATGTTCAAAATTTGTGCACATAGTTTAATCAATTAAAACTCTAAACATGTTTTTTTAATTTTTAAAATAAACTCAATCATATAATGTTCTCGTAGGATCAACTTAGCCTATCTTGCAACATTAACCCTCATGTTTATAAATGCGGTCAAGTGCCAAGAATTGGGTATTGAAGTCTTACGAATAAAAATGCAAATTTCTTTCTTTCTCCTTGAGTCTGGGCACTTCTCCTCGACTTAGTTCATCCTACTTTGTTACGGGTCTGATCAAGTTCTTTATAGTAATTCACTTGATAAATCACAATAATCTAATCTATTGTTTTCCCCTCTCCTTATCTTTCGATCATTTAATCCACTGAACTATGTTGGATTTAGACATCCTTTAAAATATATTGGCTGTTGAAAGTGGCTCATACTAGAAACATGACTACTAATAATCATGAAAATCATTTGAGCAAGCCTATAAGAAAGTGTGACCCATTAAGCTAGGAACATGATTATTAATAACCACAGAATATTGTTTGATGAAAATGTTCTATATTGTGATGGAGAGATTCTCACAATCTCCTATCTATTTTTGGGAGTCAACTATGTTATTTGGCCATCATGCATGTGTTGTCGTGCATGCTTATCTTGTTAACTCACTTTAGGTGACTTATATTCCTCCACTCTTATTTGGGAGTCAATTGTCATTTGGAAAGTGTGCACATGTTGCCGTGCATGCATAGCATATTATCTCGCTTCGGAATGACTTATTTTCCTTAGTGAAAAGTTTTGCTAAGATTCCATTTGAGAAGCTAGCTAAGCAAGTCTTCACTCGATGGACAAATTTTTATTTATTTATCATAAAAAGCCATATTTCGCTTCCTAAGTTTTAAAATCTTGGTCTTGGATTCTTGTCCATATTACTCACTTTGAGTCTGTTGTCTCTTTTTTCGTAGTTTGTGATGTTATAAAATGTCATATTCTCTTCACTCTTTTCAAATAAGTACACCCGTGGTTGTTCTATATTGGGAATTGTTGAGCTCAGCTTATAATTATTGATTTCTTACAACAAAGCCGACAAAAGAAAAAGAAAACACAATAAATAATTTTTAGGAAAAGAAGATTTTTAGGTCATTCCTACTGTCTCTGAAACTTAAACCCTTGAGTGTGTTTGTTGTTGACGTGATTTTGGTTTTACTTGTTTTTTATATGTTCCATACCAAGTTGCGCCCAGCTTGCCTAGTAGAGATTTTCGAGTTGCTGAGTCGACTTTCTTAGTATCAATTCTCCTATGAACTTTCTTTCTCACTTGAGTTCTTTGATAAGCTGAAACATATGTTTCATTCTTTTTTTATTATCTTTTTGCCATTTTTTATTTGAGTTCTCCTTTTGCTCACTTATCCAGGGCTACAACTATTTAGTTATGTAGTGTGCTTGACTAGCAGCTGCCCCATGCGATAATAAGAATCTGGTCAGCCTAGTGGGTGATGATGAAGTTTCTTTACCTTGGCACTTTTGACTTCCATTCATAATAGGTTGAGAATTTGCTTATTCTCCACTTCGATTTTCCTATTCAGTTTGGGATAGTGCACAGTGGAAAAATTGAGGCGAATACCTTGATTTTGGCAAAACCTTTCGAGTGATTTGTCAAAAAATTGAAGTCCATTGTCAGTTATTATGACATGAGGCATATTGTGTCTTCAAATATTTTTGGTCCAGATAAAATCGTAAATTACATTTGCCATTGTCCTTGCAAGCTCCTTCACCTCTATCCATTTGGTAAAATAGTTGATCATTATACTATTGATCTTTTTTTTGCTCTTTTGTAGGCAGAAATAGGTCCAATAGGTTTGTTTTTTCAAACCTTTAATGGCCAGTGATTCAATATCGGTTGCAGTATGTGAATGTTAAAGTTACCTAGGTGCAAACTTTTGAATAGATCACAACATTTGAAGAATTTTTTTGCATCATTTATATTAAAAAGCTGAAAATACTCTTTCTTGAGGATTCAAATGTCTAGAGTTAGCCCACTATAATGACTTGCACATCCTCTCAAATGCACTACTGCTAAAACTCAGGTAACTTTGATTTTTTTTTTTTTATATGTATTGTAAGTAAGGTTTATGGATGGTTTTACTGGACACTTATAAGAGGATGTACCTTGTTTTTTTTTTTTTTTGCTGATGATTTCCTTCTCGTGGAGAAGAAGCGAGAAAAGCTAAAAAAAAACTTGAATTATGGACGTCCACCTTGGAGTCTAAAGGCCTTTGTTTGAGTAGAACTAAAATTGAATATATGGAATGTAATTTTAGTAGTAGTAGCTCTAATGACGGAAATGTAACTATAGGTGATCAAGTTGTTAAAAGATGTGAATGCTTTAGATATCTCAGATCGATTGTTAAAAGTGATGTTCATATTGATGGGGATGTTACTAGTAGATTTCAAGTTGGTTGGTTGAAGTGGACGAATGCTTCGGACCTTTTGTGATAGAAAAGTACCTCTTAGACTTAAAGGAAAATTTTGTAAGATGGTGGTGAGACCGACAATGCTCTATGGCGCTGAATGTTGGTCTTTAAAAAAGAAGCATAAAGCTAAGTTAACTGTTGCTGAGATGAGAATGACTAGGTGGATGAGTGACTTTACACTTAGAGACAAAATGTGAAATGAATATATCCGTGATAGGGTTGGTGTAGCTCGAGTGACGGACAAAATTAGAGAGAGTCATTTTAGATGGTCTGGTCACATTAAACATCGACCATCTGATGATCTGATTGCAAGAGTAGATGTTTTAGATTCGACTTTTGTTACGAAAGACAGAGGTAGACCTAGGAAGACTTGGGTAGATTGTATAAAAATGATCTTAATTTATTATAATTAAATGAAAATATGACACTAAATAAGACGCAATGAAGAAAAATGATTCATGCAGCCGACCCCACTTAGTGAGATAAAGGTTGTGTTGTTGTTGCTGCTGCTGTTGTATTGTATGTAAGGTTAAGTGATGGTCACCGTCAATGATCATAATAGAGTTGATGTACGAAGTTTCCTTGATTTTAATTCTTCTTGAGCCTTTGATTTCTCCTACCACAATTAACATCTTTAGATACTCAATAAATGAATCGATCTAGCTTGATTCAGCTAGGAGATTTCCATTACATCTATGGTGGGCCGAGTAAAGGTCAAGGGTTTGTCACCTATATATGTGCCATTTTGGAAAGTTGATCGGCAAACTCGTTCTCTCAGAAGATCTGTTTGATGATACTCAAATCTTTGACTTTAGGCTTGGCCTTAAAAAGGTATCACCTCAAGGTGCCCTTTTCTGCTTCATATCCATATGTTAATTTATCCACTTGCTACGAGTCCAAATACAACTGAAGAGTAGCACTCTACCCTTGAAGTGAATCTCAGGATAGTGGTAAAGCCTTATATTTGTCTTGATTGTTATTGAATGTAAATTTATATTGATGACATTACTTGGAATGATATATGTCGGGCTCATCAACAATATGCCAGACTTATCAACAATAAGCCAGCTCTCCTCACTTGTTTGATTCTCCATTCACTTTCAAATTCCATGATAGGTTGGCTTTTCTCCTTAATCGTGAAGTTGGCTAGCACTTGAACTTTAATTGCCGTTCAATGAACATAAGATATTTAGAATTTGCTGAGTTTAGCTGAGCATTTTAGAAGTCACCTTGATGAGGGTGAAGTGGAATTTGTTCAAAACATGACATTTCACTCAACTCTACAAAGCATGTTATTTACAACATAACAGACAAGCCATTGATTCTTTTCTTTTTTCTTGATGAGGATGGAGCTACCTGCTTCCTTTTACTTCTAAATATAATAACAAAACCTTGAAGGTCATGACTGCAACAATGGAAGCAAGGTCAACGCCGACTTCTAGCTTTGGAACCACTCTTCACACTTCTTATTCACTTCAAATATTTTGCCCCTCCTCAAGGTTTTAAAGAATGACGAGCACTTTTCATTTGACTTTAAGATAAATCGGCTTAATCATATTTTTTAGTTGGTTAGTTTCTTAGATATTTTATGTTTTTATGTGATGACATCTTCATATTAAACTTCATATTATTTGGTTAGTTTCTTAGATATTTTATGTTTTTATGTTCATGTTTTTTTTTTTTGGCTGTTATGTAGAATTTGAAAAAATTGCTAGATCAGGCTCCAAAGATGCACTTTAGTGGGTTCAACCTCATATTGAACTTCTTCAAGGTTGTGAAGTTATTGTTGAGGCTGACAATATGTTGTTGTGGTCTTTTGCTTTCAATCAACAATTCATTCACAAAAACTTTTATATTGTTCCCTTCTATTCTTTAAAGATATGATCCATGGTTCTCTGTTAAGTCATCAACACATTTGTCAAGTTAAATGACATGTGGTTGTGTGGCAATATAATTCGTTGCTTGTGGTAAAAACCATCCTTTCTTACATCTATAGCATGTATCCATCTTTGATGATAGCTTGAAATCAACGCACGCTTGCCATTCTTCGTTGAACTTAGGCACCATTACTAATTCGAAACTTAGTAAGTGTATTGCACTTTTCTATTAAATCCATATTAAGTAACTTTTATACTCTTTTTCGTAAATTAGCCCAGGTAATGTGTGTGACACTTGTTTGATCTTCTGTTTAATTAGCTAATCTTATCCACATTTAGAGTCTATTTGTCGTCGTTGTATATTTTTTTTGTAAAAGAGGTTGTAATGCTGTTGCAGACAAAATTTCTTAGAAATCTGCGGTGGATTTATATTTATGTTTATTTTTTTTTCTAAAAATCATGTCATTTTTCTTACAGTCACCGCACTTTATCAGATCAAATTGAAAAAAAAAAATTCCCATGCAACAAAAATTATAGAAAAAAATAACAATATAATTCAAAAAATATTGTTGTGGCGACGGTCTAAAATATAAAGCAGACGAAAATGTCCAAACATGCTCTCAGTTGATGACGTGTGTCTTAGGCATCTACCCTTGATATCTCACCAGGCGACCATGCAAAATGTTCCCTCAAGATTGCCACTAACTTGTCTTTATACCTAACATCGGTGGTCAAACTGATATGAAAAGTGCGATTCGAAACTTTTTTATCAGGTTTTTTTTATCTTCTTTAGAGTTTCCAAGCTTGTTTCACCTTGTGCATCTTCATTCACTACTTTCTATTGAGTGTTTCTAATAGCCTTGAGGCAACAAACTGTTGATTGGTACAAGTCATCTTATATCACTAATTCCCCCCCTCCCCCCCCCAACCGAAAGCCAAGAACTTCATTGACATGTGGGATGTCAAGATGACTGCTCAAAATGTGTTAAAGAATGTTTTGCAAAATATTGCAATAGAAGTCGTTGGATTGCCAATTATTATAAAATTGCTTATTACAAAGATTTCTTATAATCAGTTTGGATTTATGCTCAGCAAGTCTACTATGGAAGCTATACATTTATTGAGAGGTTTGATGGAGATGTACAAATCGAGTAAGGAGTATCTACCAATGTTTTTATTGATTTAGAAAAAGCTCACGGTAATATTCCAAGAGAAGTTTTTTGGAGAGTTCTAGAGGAGAAAGATGTTGATATGACTTATATTTAAAATATTAAAGATATGTATACTAGAGTTGTTACTTGTGTTCGAACAGAAGGAGGATTAACCAATTGTTTTCCTATTTCAGTTGGATTATATCAGGGATCGACGTTAAGCCCATATCTTTTTGCTTTAGTTATGGATGCTCTTAGTGGACATATATAGCAGGATGTACCTTAGTGTATGTTTTTCATTGATGATATTCTTCTTGTGTATAAGATTAGAGAAAGAGTTCAGAAAAAACCTGAATTATGGAGGTATACATTAGAGTCTAACGGCCTTCGTTTGGGTATATCTAAAATTGAATACATGGAATGTAATTTTTGTAGTAGCTCTAGTGGCAGAGTTGTAACTGCGAATAATCTAATCATTAAACGGTGTGAATGTTTTAGATATTTCTGGTCTATTGTTCAAAGTGATGGTAATATAGATGGGGTTTTATTAGTAGAATTTAAGTTGGTTGGTTGAAGTGGAGCAATGCATCAGACCTATCGTGTGATAAAAAAGTATCGCTTAGACTGATAGGAAAATTTTATAAGATGGCAGTGAGACTTGCTTTAGCGTATGCTTTTGTTATTATTAATACTTTATTGAAGAAAAGAGATGAGCATCTTATTACTTATAAGAGTGGATCTAATAAAACACAAATTAATTATTTTCTTATGAGAAGAAGTGATTGTTGAAATTTTAAAGATTGTAAGTTCATTCCAAGTGAGAATTTAAGTACCCAACATCGCTTATTAGTTCTAGATTTTAAGATGATAGTTGTAAAATAAAGAATACTAGGACTCATCATCGTAGCATTAGATGGGGGAACCTATAAGAGACAAACAAAATCATTTTTATGAGTAAAATTCAAGATTTTAAAATTTGGGATGTTCATGAAGAAACAACTATTATGTGGGATAAAGTAACAAACACTATTAAACAAGTAATAAATATGTGCTTGAAAAATCAAAAGAAAAAGTTTTTATAAATAAAAATAGTTGATGATGGAATAATAATATGCAAGAAAAGATAAAATCTAAAAGGTTTTGTTATGAAAATTGGTTTAAATGTAAAAATTTAAAGAATTAAGAAATATCAAACGGTCCGTAGAGAGTCTCAATGAACAATTTGTGACGGTAAAATTCTGCTTTTAAAGATCTTTATAATAGATTAGATATTAAAGATGGTGAAAAAATATATGTATAAACTAGCCAAACAAAGAGAAAAAAAAGTAAAGATTTAACTCAAGTAAAATATATTAAACATGAAAATAAAAAAGTGCTTTTCTTAGAAAAAGATATTCAACATAGATGAGTGTGTTATTTTGATAAAATTTTTAATTAAATTTTTTGAAAATGCGATCAATTTTAGTAATTTTAATATTGTGAATAATAATAAAATGTTTCATTTTTATTGTCGCATTAGTAAAAAAGTTGAGGAGGCTTTAAAGAAAACCAAGGGTGGAAAGTCTGTAGGACTTGATCATATCCCAATTGAAGTGTGGAAATATTTAGGAGATGTGGGAGTTTCTGAGCTTACTAAACTCTTTAATAATATTTTAAAAACTAAAAAGATGTGTGAGGAGTGGAGGAAGAGTATTTTGGTCCCAATTTTTAAGAATAAAAGGGATGCACAAGAGTGTTCAAATTATAAAGGAATTAAGTTGATATGTCATCCGTTAAAGTCATGGGAGAGGGTAATTGAACATAGGTTAAGACATCAAAAAGATTTCTCATAATCAATTTGGATTTATACCAGGCAGATCTACTATGGAAGCTATACATTTTTTGAGAGGTTTGATGGAGAAGTGCAGTGCTGATAAGAAGAATCTACATTTAATTTTTATTGATTTAGAAAAAGCTTCCGATAATGTTCCAAGAGATATCCTTTGGAGAGTTCTTGAGAAGAAAGGTGTTGATATGACTTATATTCAAGTCGTTAAAGATATATATACTAGAGCTATTACTTGTGTTTGAACTGAAGGAGGATTGACCAAATATTTTCCTTTTTCTGTTGGATTACATTAGGGATCGGCTTTAAGCCCATATCTTTTTTGCTTTAGTTATCGATGGTCTTACCAGACATCTACAGGAGGATGTACCTTGGTGTATGTTTTTTGCTGATGATATCCTTCCAGTGGATAAGACGAGAGAAAAATCCTAGAAAAACTTGAATTATGGAGGTCTACATTAGAGTCTAAAGGCTTTTATTTAAGTAGAACCAAAACTAACTACATGGAATGTAATTTTAGTAGTAGCTCTAGTGTCAGAAGTGTGAATTTGGGTGATCAAATTATTAGAAGGTGTGAACGATTTATATATCTTAGGTCTGGTGTTCAAAGCGATGGTGATATAGGTGGGGATGTTAATAGTAGAATTCAAGTTGGTTGGTTGAAGTGGAGGAATGCTTCGGGCCTTTTGTGTGAACGAAAAGTACCACTTAAACTGAAATGAAAATTTTATAAGACGGTGGTGAGACCTGCAATGCTCTATGACGTTGAATGTTGGCCTTTAAAAGAGAAGCATAATAATAAGTTAAGTGTTGCCGAGATGAGAATGATTAGGTGGATGAGTGGCTTTACATTTAGAGACAAAATGTGAAATGAATATATTCATGATAGGGTTGGTGTAGCTCCTATGACGGATTGTTTGGTCACATTAAACGTCGACCATCTAATGATCCGATTAGGAGAGTAGATGTTTTAGATTCGCCTTATGTTAAGAAAGGCAGAGGTAAACCTAGGAAGACGTGAGCTTATTGTATAAAAAATGATCTTAATTTACTAGAATTAAATGAAAATATGACACTAAATAGGACGCAATGGAGAAAAAAGATTCACGTAGTCAAACCCACGTAGTGGGATTAAGGTTTTGTTATTGTTGTTGTTGTGGTGAGACATGCAATGCTTTATGGCACAAAATGTTGGCCTTTAAAATAGAAGTATAAAACCAAGTTAAGTGTTGCTAAAATGATTGCTGAGGTGGATGAGTGGCTTGACACTGAGAGATAAAATATGAAATGAATATATCTGTGATAGGGTTGATGTAGCTCCATTGAAAGACAAGATTTGAGAGGTTCGTCATAGATTGTTTGGTCACATTAAACGTCAACCATTTGATGAACTGGTTAGGAGATTAGATGTTTTAGATTTGACTTATGTTATGAAAGACAGAGGTAAACTTAAAAAGGCTTGGGCTTATGTATACAAAATGGTCTTAATCTATTATAATTAAATGAAAATGACTTTCAATAGGATGCAATGGAGATAAAGAATTGATGTAGCCGGCCCCACTTAGTGGGATAAAGGCTCTTTCTGTTATTGTATAGTTAATTGGTGGTTTTCTTCTCAACAAGTGATTAGTAGAGTTATTTTTCTTTCAAAATTTTTTATTTTCTTAGAAAACTTATATAAGTTGTCTATATTTTGCGATAGATGAGTGTCCTCAATTTGCTTCTTTTAGAATACACTCTTTAAATGATGTTTATCAAGCTATCTGTGCTAATCAATATGCATCTATATGGTAATTTGCAATTGGAGCCGTCAATACAATCACATAATTATAAGGGTTATAGCTGAGCGACTTATTTGCTTTAGAAGATGTAACTAGCATTACTTCATCTCTAGGTGCTCGTGCCTCTGTTGTTCAGTTCATTTCTCTTGATCTTAGTCATTTGATGTTAGCTTAGTGTACTATTTTTGCTGGGGTGGGCTCATTGCTTATTTCTATAATCGACTATTTTCAGTCTTCAACCATGTTTGATAGACCAATATGAAGTCCTAGAATTTTCTTATGAAAACAAGCTATTACACTAAATTATGGAGACTGCGATAGTTTTCAGTCATGCTCATGGTCATTGTGGAATGTGTACTATTTTGTCTTATCACTTATGTGTGGGCTATATTTCGTTAGGTTTGGTCTTCTAAAATACTTTTTATTATGAATCACCTTGATTAATTCAACCATTGAAACTTGTTGCAGTGTGAATGTGAGATAAATGCTAGTGGTTTCACTTTATGCATGGCTTGGTGGTTGCCTCCTTTTTAGATTGGCACTTGCCTCGGGTGTTAATGAATGCACGCGGGTTGGTAGTGTTGTTAAATTGGTTAAGGACAGGTTGCTTCTAGTCACGACAACTTGGGATCGGTAAATGCTTTAGGGTCTATCTTTGCTTCTTTACTCGATCCCGCCCCTTGGGTCGTCGAGCCAATACTTCTACTTTATGATTATATTTTTAATATTCACATTGGCGTTGGCGAGTTCAAGCAAATCAACAAAGGTACTCGGGCTCATAGACCAAGGGCGCGTCTAAGCAGTTTTTTGAGACCCTATGTCAATGTAGCTCAGGCCACAACAAGCTCCAATTCTTTAAACTCCTACATATCCTTTCCGAGCCTTATTATGAACTCTTAAGCAACCCCTTAGGTTCTTGGTGCATGTTCAGTAGTGCTTGGGAGTTCTTTGAGGTTATTGGTTGGCGAATTGAGTGATGAATATTATCTTAAATTTAGCAAAGGATGTGATCGTCTCAAGTGGTTAGTGGCAAAATAATTTGAAAGTTGATTCTTTTAGTCGTGAAGAACAGCCGACACATTAGTGTGTTGTTAATTTTGTGCATACATAGTTGACTCAATACATGCAATATGGTCAGTCCGTTTCTATTCGAGTCGAGTTGAGAGATCTTGACATGGGGGAGGCTTCGTCTCAAGGTTTTGATGGAGAAGGCGTTTGTCAATAGATACCTCCTTTTAACTCGCCCATGACGGTGTCTTGGTTCACGGTTGACTTCTTCATAAGTAAGATAAGAGATTTCAACTAGAGAATATAATGTTTTTCCTCCTGTATTCCTTTGATTAGCCGCTGAATTACTTGACTTTTCAATTAATTGTACTCTCAGTGTTACTCTCTAAATTTGTTCTATCAGCCACCTTTGATCAACTTTCCTAACCTAGTCCCCAATATTTCTTCCAGTTTGCCGACCATTTTAGTTAGCTTTCTAGTTATAAAATGCTTATCGTCTATGTTAATAGAGTTTTATCTTGTACAATTTTCTCCAATTGGACTCTGCTAAGTACCTTTACAGATCTCCGAATGTCCCTTCTAGTTCTGGTCATGCGCGTATGCTCATTGCTCCTAATAGGATGTTGGCTTTTGTATTATTTGCAG
Organism: Phalaenopsis aphrodite; assembly: GCA_003013225.1. Lineage (NCBI taxonomy): Eukaryota > Viridiplantae > Streptophyta > Magnoliopsida > Asparagales > Orchidaceae > Phalaenopsis > Phalaenopsis aphrodite. Next base: position 82,037 of record NEWO01001210.1, read on the forward strand.
GTTACACTTGAAGCTTACTAAACCAGAGAAAACTAGAAATACAAAAAGGATGTAGTTAGAGGGAACAAGTCCAAAAAAAGGACCTTAAAGGTCCGTGCCTTAATATTAGCTCAGAGTAAAGTTAAAGTGTAAAATGCTTTCAAAGTTTTGGGGCTTAAACTAAAGTTAGTGCTACCCAACAAGCTATATATATATATATATATATATATATATATATATATATATAAGAGAAATATTTTAGGCTTGTGGCCTTAAGTTGACTTAAACTATGATTAAAACTTCTCCTGCGGAGAATAGCTGAGTCTCCTTGTAGCATGGACCAAGTAGTTAGACTACCTGTCTGGTTTGATTGATCTTTGAATCTGGTTCAAGGTAAAGTGAAATTGCCTTTGAACCTTTAATGGGTTTTCTTATATGGTCGATCATGTGAGTCCCGTCGGTATCAATGGGTTGACATCTGGAACTCAGTCGACAAGTTTTTGTTGTGCTTGACCTGATGTGTTCGTGCTGAGCTCGACCCTTTAATTGTACTTATTGTGGTCCTTATGGGCTGGTCATGCTTTTAAAGGCATACAAACTTAATAATAGATTCCCTTATCGGGGTGAGTTGTCGTTCCTTTACAATTCCTCTTTTATATGTGGCCAACAAATGTGATGGGTTCGTCCTTGAGTAAGGCTTTGGTTGTCAGTGCTGGAGCAATATTTGGCGGAGTTACAACTTCTTAGCCATAGTTTTGGTATCATGTTAGGCTTGGATAAAATTTATTACATGTCAGCTGAATCTGCAGTGCCAACTACAGTATTTGTTTATTATAATAAATCAACACATATTAAAAGTTGCTATTGCGCACAGCAAAACAAAGAAACACACTAGTCATTGTTATCTATGACGAACCAACTTGAAATTTGACTCAACAATGACTGCAACTATAATGATAACAACAGAAATTTTAAAAATGTGATTTTTAAGTGTAACTACACAAATGGATATGGTAAACTAATTCTACAGTTATATTCTTTTTTAAGGGAAGTATCCACCCTTATCTAGTCGTTATGTGGATTCCTCCCTAGGGAGAGCCTTTGTATTTGCTTTATATTCCTCCCTAGGGAGAGCCTCATCTAGTCGTTATGGGTTTTGAAAATTTTTAGCTTTATATTTGTAAGATTAGTTGCTACACTACTACTTAGTTTTTAAAAAAAAAAAATAAAAACCGACAAAATTTCCTAATTTTATGCATAACCTATATGTCCAACTGTGCTTGCCAATTGTATTCTTTGTCACTTAGCAACACCAAGTAATGCTGCCCCATTAAGAGTGAAAATCTCATTTTGTCAAGAATTCCCTCTATAAATGTGAGTTTTAAAATGGAAACCACCACATAATGACAAGGCTCTCACATAGTAATGGTCTTTCTCCATGTGATAAATTGGTCCTAAGGTTAACCAAAGATTCGAAGCACCGACTACCAAATTTAAGTTAAGTAATCATCTCTACTGCAATAACGTAATAGAAATATTAATTACATCAGCAAATAGAGTGCATTTTAAAAAAATTGCATGTGAAGTTCTATATATAAAATTCCAGCACAAGAAAAAAAAGATATATATATCATATTAACATTTTCTTATCATGATACTTTTCTTTTAGTTTCTAGACAAAGAAACCTCATTCTTGAACACCATTACAATCGCGTTTAGATATAAACTGAAATATTCTCTTTATCAACTAGGTTTCACTAGGAGCTTCAGTAACCTTTTCCTTCATCAAATTGCATGGTCATTACTTAAAATCTTTTTGCTAGTTTTAGAGGTTTCTAGAGAGGCTCCAGTCTTGTAGTATGATCCTGTAATTGATTGAGGCGATTTCTTACAAGTCGAATTTGTGTCAATGCCCAAGGCTTCGCTTATGACAGGCCTATCTTCAATTCTCCATCTGATTAGCCATCTTATCTGTAGAAATTGCTGTTGATTGATTGTCTTGTTGCAAATAAGTTTTGGTCGCCTCCAATGCATGTGTGACAACTTGTCCTTATTTCTCATCTTCCACTGCAGCAAGTTATGACGGCTTCTCAGTCCATTTGGCCTTAATTGTCGTTTCTAATTTCTTTGGAAAACTAATGGTATTATTCTGAAGCCTTAGCTTATTATAAACTTTGGAATAAGATATGGACGAAAAAAACACATGGCTGAGTAATTGCTTTCTTATATATGTCAAGAGAATGGAGAAACTGTGACTTGTCCCAATGGATTTTGAAAAATTTAATGGCCTCATGTTCCAGGAGGTGGTATGAAGCAAGCTGCTTTCAGGTGATTTTGACTTAAATGAACATGCTAGAAGTCCTGGGTGGTGAGCAGCCAGGGGTGTCTTTTGTTGTTTTTGTTCTACTTGAGTTTGTCATCGCAAAGGAAGATAGACCAACTTTGTGACCACTTTTACCTTCAAAATGGACAATTAGGTGGGTTTCCACTGAATTAGAATTGACTGCTTCAAGTTTCAACTCATCTTCATTGTGGTTCTGCGTGAGATGATTTTTCCTCCTCAACAATCAACTCATCTCTTTGTCGATGATGTCTAGGTAAGTCCCCAAGTCTTGGCCAGTACACTAGTCCAAGACGGGAAGCGGCACTGGAAAAACATTTAATTAGGCAATTGCTAGTTGCTCTGTAATCAATCAAAAGAAAAAAAAAAGAAGAAAAATGATAATTTATTTAATTTCTATTAAAATTAAAATCTACTTATAAGGCATGGGAGATGTTTTTAAAATATCTTTAATCGTTATTGGAGAGTTGTATTGGTAGGAGATTTTCACATCTTTCAAGAGTATCACATCCTTATACAGACATGATCGGTGGCTGCATCCATTTGTCATTAATTGAAATAGGCTAAAGTCGAATTCGACCGCAGATTAATTGACTTGACAAAAAAAAACTGCCCTTTAGTTCTTAACTTTATCTCATGCCCTTTAATCTTAACTGAACTATATTAGGACGATACAGTTTGATCTTTTTGGCCGTAAGAAAGGTGATGCTCAAACTCGCCACTAGATTTAAGGTTATATTTTGTATTTTGTTTTAACAAAGATGATAAATGTGAACCAATTCACCTAAATTATGGATGATTAAACCTGCACTAAATTTATGATCACAACATTCCTAAATTTTTTATAGTTGTGCGAAGCTGAGGTCTTCAACAAGGATTGAACGACCAAATAATATGAATATATGAGATAGATGGTGTTTGAAACGACAAAGTGTAAGGAAAATTAAGTAAAGTTAACCAATTATATGAAATGAAAAGGGCACATTATCTTGATTGTTGAATAAAGGTACAAATTTTAACATTATGTTAATCTGACAAGAGTTATTTTTGAAATAAAATTTACTGCTACATAAACATGAAAAAATTAAACATGAAAAAAATAAGCAGACAGTACGAGCAGCATTACCAATAAGTCTTATATTTCTCTATTTTGCACTGTTGACTAACCTGAGAGTAAGAACTAATTTATTTTAAGAAATAAAATAAATAAACATCATTCAAATTATATTAACATATGAAACAGAAAGAAATACGTTGTTTCATTACGAGACTATTTTTTCATAAGTTCAGAAGGCACATACTAGCATATGTTTAAGCCCATTTCAAAATAATAATAATAATAATAATAATAATTAATAAAAATAAATTAAAAAAACCAAAAAAAGAAAAAGAGGAAGAAAAAGAGAACAAATCATGAAGTCTACCCTTCATTTTTTATTACCTCTAAGAATGACTACCACCTTAGAGGAACTAACTTGAGATAATGGTGCTGGCAGCTAGCCGTCCTTGATGAAAGTAATAACCAATTCTAGTTGACTTGGAGATTGATTGATGTTGTAATGGAATTATTTATACAAATGATATGACATTAATCCTAAGAAAATGAGGAAAATGATCCCCAGAGATGACCTTGCATTGAGCATTGTCTCTTCCGATACATTTTTTGGAGTGAGAGCTTCATAGGTCCGACTTGGATACTAAAAAAGTTTGAATTTTTCCTGAAGTCGCATGACCCGAACCTTGTAATATCTCTTAAAAAATAATAATAAAATAACATAAAAATAAATATCAATTCAAAGTATAACCGTATAGCGGCTCGACTAACAAAAATCTAAGGGGGATTCATTTCGTTCGTAGCCTATAAAGAACGAGCGAGAATGAGAGCACAAGAGTAGAAGAAATTAGGGGAGCGGTCGTTTTCAACCCTAATTTGCAGCTTCGTTGAGGAGTTTCGCACATAGCTATCGAGCCAAGGAAAGTCTATCGTGCTAAACCCTAGCTGACATTCTTAAGCCGAGCAGCTTGTAAGCGAGTGAAGGAAGACAAGAGGAATGAGAAAGAAGCAATGATAGTGAAGAAGAGCAAGGAAAGGAAGATGAAGAGGAGTCACGTGTTTCTCATACTTGAGATTCAAAGCCTGTGCAAAGAAGAAGCCAAGCGACACCAAGGAGGAATAGTGAGCCCTATGGTGTCGTGTTCATAGGAAGAAGAGGAAGAAGCGAAGGAAAAAAGAAATGTCAGTTAAGCGGCTCGTTTCCTGACGAAGAAAGAAAGGCGGAGAAGAGTAGCTCTCGTGCGAAGTAGGAGGCTTAACAACTTTGCTTTGTGGGTTCAAGTGGAGGAGATGAAGCTTTCATGTGGGAGAAAGGGGAAGCTGAGCCACATGCGTTCGTGTTAAGGCTTTCGACAGAGATTAATTAAAATGTGAGTTTTAAATTTTTTTAATTAAGTTATTTAATTATATATATATATATATATATATATATATATATATATATATATATATATATATATATATATATATATATATATATATATATATATANTATATATATATATATATATATATATATATATATATATATATATATATATATATATATATATATATATATATATATATATATATATAGATGGATAGTATTACTTAAATGTTAAATTTAAGTGCATTTGATATTATGATCAAAACTGTGAAAGTCCCGAATTAGAGAGAAGAGGTGATGCGAAGTTATTATACGGGGTAATAGAAAGAATCGCGTGTATGAAGTGGAGAGCCAAAGCTTAGCGAAATCCTAATTTGTGTGTTGAGGTAAACTTTGTGTTAGACTTATTTATTGAAGTTTCATATACATTAAATTGATATATATTAAATATGTTAATATCAAGTTTTGTTAATTGAGGTCATAGAGGTTAGCAAGAAAATTTTTGCATGCGAGTAAGGGAGGAGATCGATTTGAAAGCCTACAACCTAAATATTAAGCCTTATATTATTATTAGAATTAATGATATAATTAGTTAAATAAATTTTATTAATTTTTTCTTCAATTAGAAAGTGTTGAGTGAGTTTTTATTCAAATTTGAGATTAAATTGAAATAGGAAATGTTAATTTAAATTAAAAGCTTATAGTTCAATAAATTAATGAACTACATTTCTTTTGGTCATTTATGCATAGCATTCGCAAATTAATATAATAAATAATAAGATTATAATCTCTCACCAAGTCTTGAAAACTTATCATTAAATTAAATTATTTCTTTTAGGAAAAATAGTAGATTGATATGTTTGTTTGAAGACATTTAATTTACAGGAGAAAAATTGATGATAGATATTATGATTATAGTTTTTTTATGTTTTTTTTTTTGTAGTGATATATAGTTATATACCAGTTTGAGATGTTGTCTACATGCTATGTTGTTATTTCTAGTTGTTTTGATTTCTGTGTAGTATACTTTATGATTTCTAAATTGCTTTTTTATATATATTGGAAATTCTGAAATTTTGTGAAAAGTAAGTTAAATGTTAATGTCGTTCGACTGTTGTTTTTAACTAATTTGATTTTAAGTTATCAGGTCGAGTCTTGACAAACGTGGTATTAGAGCTATGAATTTCTTGTGATGCCATTTGGATTGATTAATGCTTCAACGGTTTTCATGGATCTGATGAATAGGGTGTTGAAACAAATTTTGTTTTTATTTGTGATTGTATTTATAAACAATATCTTAGTGTATTTTACTGATGAAGCCAACCATACAGATTATTTACATGCTATTTTGTAGGTTTTGAAAGAGAATATACTATATACTAAATTTTCTACATGTAAATTTTGGCTTAGAATTGTGGCTTTTTTGGACATTATTAGTGGAGATAACACATTTGTTGATCATTACATGATCAAAGTGATTGCAGATTGACCAAGACCTATAATTGTTATTGATGTTAGAAGTTTTCTAAGTCAGGATGATTATTACAGGAGATTTGTGGATGGATTTCATGCATTGCCATGTCATTATTAAGAGTGACTCAGAATATAGTGAAGTTTGAATGGTTAGATCGTTTTAAGGAGGCATTCCAGAAGATAAAGACTTGTTTAATGTTCGCTCCAGCATTGACTAATCCTTCATGTTCATATAGGGTTTAGATTTTTAGTTATGCATCTTTGAAGGGCTTGGGTTGTATACTTGTGCAGCATGGAAGAGTCATTTTGCCTATGCTTCATGGCAATTGAGGAATCATGAAAGAAATTACCCACATGATTTGGAACTTGCAACAGTTGTATTTGCACTTGAGATATATAGACACTATCTTTATGGAGTCAAATTAATGTTATGACTTACATTATTATTATAATTAATGATATAATTTGTTAAATTAATGTTATTAAATTATTTTTTAGTTAGAAAGTTTGGAAGAAGGCTATTTAGATTTGAGATTGCTAAAAGATGGACGACATAGTGAAGGGATAAATATTAAAGATATAACTTAAGAGAAATGTGAGTAATTAATTTCTTATTTGTATTAGATTAATGATTTATTTAGAAGTTGCATTTCAAATTAATCAAGTTGAACTTGCAATATGGTTTTAAAATAAATATTTCATTCATGTTTTGTATTTTGATTGTTTTAAAGATGTGTCACAAATAGTAGAAAAATAATTAACATACGAAAGTATATTTAAATGATTTTAAATTGATATGAAATGATAAATAAATGCTTGTGTTAATCATGATTTACTCTCAGATAATACTCGCAGGGGAAGTGATACACTTGTACATGATAAAAGAAATAGAAATGGTAAAAATGTACTTTTGGGTGCAAATTTTTTAGAGTGCTTACGGGTATAATTTTGAAGATACCTTTGAATATGAAGGTGATCATGATATGACATCATAAAAGGTATGCATAATAAGTTCGATAAACATTTACATATTAATTTAATGAATAATAAGTTTGTAATTGCTCACTAAGTCGTGAAAACTTACCATTGAATTAGATTGCTTCTTTCAGAAAAGAAACAATAGATTGATTTGTCTGACAGAAGAGATTTAGTTTATAAAAGAAGTACTGTTGCTGATAAGTTTTATGATATTAGTTTCTTTGTACTATTTTTTTATTTGGTAGCTATATATTCTTATATACTGTTATTTTATGTTGTATACAGACTATATTTTTATTTCAAGTTATTTTGATTTATGTTTAGTATATTTTCTGGTTTCTTATTGGTTTTTTCATATATATTGGAAGTTCTAAAACATTTGTGGAAAGTAAATAATATCGTCTGACCACAATTCCTGACTTGGTTAATTCTAAGTCATCAAAATTTAAGATATTTTTTTTTCTAGAATGCATGATGAGGACGTGCCGACCCCACTAGTGGGATGAAGGTTTTGTTGTTGTTGTTGTTGTTGTTGCATGATGAGGACGTTCCGTGAAGATAGAAACTAAGAATTTGCATTCTTGATCTAATTTTGTGGAAGAAATTTTGAAGTGTCCATGGCGTATTTGATTTCCACCATTCTCTCATTTTTGTGCATTTTTGCTTCTTTAAAAAGTAAATAATTGGAAGGTTGATGCACCCCAATATTTGCTTGGGTCGAACCAACTCGAAGAGACTTAACCTATGGTTTAATCTACCAGTTAATGTTGTGAGTCACCCATATGGAGTTGTCCAGAGCTATGAAATGCCAAGTAGATTGAACAAGAACTCAATATAGTTGCACTTGTCGTCTTGTGCAATTGAACTTGGTTGATTAATACATATAGGACAATCCCAATTGGAGGCATGTGTTAGATGACGGGCTAGTAGTACTCGTCAATACTCACCTGCTGCTTCAAGCAAACTACACACCGTCTATGACATAAGTTTCGCTCATTTTTGGGAAAACTAGTCTTCTTAGCTCTCTTAATCTTTTGATTGCATTGTAGTCCTGAGCAGGGTTCAGATTATTTTTCTTGCGAAAAAAATTAGATCCAATGTACATGTTTAGAACTTGTTGATCAAGCAGGTTGTGATTTTACGGATGACATTTTATATATGGCCTGTATTATCAAAGCCTACTACTGACAAGACTTGCTTGACAACTCAGCACATGGAGATGTTAGCCGATGAATTTAAATGGGTTTTTGAAAATTTCTTATTTATCAGTCCTTTTTCTTTTTGTAACAGATTCGAACCTTCAGTTTTGTTCAACCATGTAAGGGGTAGAAGCTGAATATCTTTGGTTTTCTGTTTATCTGTTCCTCTGATACCCTACAATATTTGCAGGGCATTTAACCTCAAAAAGTGATGTATATAGCTTTGGTGTTGTCCTCCTTGAGGTGATGACAGGCCGGAGGTCCATGGACAAGAACCGCCCTATAGGAGAGCACAACTTGGTCGAATGGGCTCGGCCTTACCTTGGAGAACGTAGGAGGTTTTACCGGCTCATAGATCCTCGACTCGAGGGAAACTTCTCTATTAAGGGAGCCCAGAAGGCTGCTCATCTTGCTCAACGTTGCCTCAGCAGGGATCCTAAAGTAAGGCCTCTCATGAGTGAAGTAGTTGAAGCCTTGAAGCCCTTGATTAACCTCAAGGACATGGCGAGCTCCTCCCCTCTTTTCCAAAACATGCAAGCCGAGCGTGCCACATCTCAAATTGACAGCCAAAATGCAAGGAACGGCTTCAAAACACATGGTTCTTTTGCAAGAAATGGACACCTCGCTGCGAGGAGTCTTTCAAATGGCTCTCATGCTTCATCACCATCTCACCAATCGGCCAAGCCCAATAGCAAACAGGCATGATTTAGTCGAACCGTTCGCTTTTTCTCGGTGATTTAATGTTTTCCCTGGTCTTGAAGTGTTATTGCCTGCTGTTCTCATGTGGATATAACATTTAGCATTGAGAGTATCTGCACTCGCTGCTTCATTTCATGTGTTTTAAACATCAGAGAATGATGTGCTTTCTTCTTTTATTTTCTAGCTGAAGCAATTAATGCTGGTCTGCATTGCATTTTCAGATTTAACCTGATGCGCTTTTATGCATCTTTTTCATTGCCTTTTTGTGTTGGCTTTTATTCTATAATCCCACGATAGTACGATAGTGATCTTACTAAGAATGCATTTATAGTATGGGGTAAATCTTTTAGTCTATTTTTTTTTTTTTAATTTTGCAATAATTGGTGTGCTGATATACTTATTTTGCCACAGCATTTTGTATTTTGTAACATTTGAAAAATTTGGTCCGGCTTCCATGGATATCATTGTTTTTCGGGTCTTAACAGTATTTTGGTTTAGTCCTTCTAATAACTTTGGTATAATTATTTGTCTAAACATATATTAACCTTCCATGAAGATGTCCAAGTGTTGGCCATTAACGTTAATGCATGTTTGATGAATTTTTCATCAATTTAAAAATCTTTCACAATTTTTCAATTGTTATTTTATGATAATCTTTGTCTAGTTTGAATTTAAATTATCATTCTAAGAGTTTTTTGCTTGATTTGTTGATGTGATCAAGGTAAAAATGTTGCTCTAAACGAATTATCCTTGCCATGATTATGGGGACTAATCTTTAGTAGTGCTAAAGATAGATGATAATATCTCTTACTTTAGCGCCTCTGGTTGACCGACCAATCTGATATGGGTCATAAATTGGGAATTTTGAATTCTAGGCTTGAAATGACAATTTTTTCACTCGATATGACTTTGAGGTAAATTTTTGGCAAAGAGCGTTCAAATTTTAACAAAAAATCATCTAAAATTTTGATTTTAGCAAGCTTATAGCTTAAAGTTATATTGAGCGGTTTGTTGAGCCAAACACAATGACACCACTAGTTGAATAAAATCTAGCTTGGATTAAGTCGTTAGGATATTTTGGGAAGCTCTTAGTGCTCAATTGGAAGGTCAAATAATCCCTTAATGATAACTTTATATTCGAATCCGTCTTCTCAATGTGATGAATTCAATGAGCTCATGATCACTTAATTATGAAATTGTTAAGACATTTAAATGTTTACAAAATGTTGTCCGATCGAATGAACCTCTTCGGGTTATCCTGTCAAGCAAACACGATTCATAATCTGGCAAACTTAAAGTAGAATCAAGCATCTCGATGAGATGATTTCAACGAGCTCAAGATCACTCAATTTTTATGTTGTTAAAATACTTAAATAATTATAAAATGTTGTTTGATTGAGGGAATCTCTTCGGGCCTTTTGATAAAGTGAACAAGATTCCTTTTTTTGTTTTGGGAGACATCTCCCAAACTTTATGAATAGTGCCCTGCACCCTTCTTGAACACGGATCTAGATTTTGAAACAGAGGAAGCTCGAGACATGAAAGAGGAGTTGAGGTTTAGTTTTCCAAATTGAAGGTTCAATGAACGCCACCTACTCCTGCGATCGTTGTCGACCACCGTCGATCACGCCCTGCTTATCACAAAAAAGTTTCTTGCGGAATCACGACTTGCATTGTAGAATCCCAACGTACACTGCAGAGAGGCTTCCATATTGGGGGCAAGATTCATCACAAGAGAGCTCCCTCAATTCCTCATCATACTGGAGTTTCTTTTCAACTAGATCAGGAAGTTGATTTCTTTAAGGTCTGATAAATGGACTACTTTACAAGCTCGTATGGAAAATGCCCCCGCGAGGGGGGATTAAAAAGCAGCATTTGTCAAATGTCACTCTTGGGTGTGACTGTAACAGTATATTCAATAAATTATCCATTTCACAACTTACGACTCTGTCTTGAGAAATGAAAAATGTTTTCTAACCTCATTTTGGGATTAATTGATCCCAAGGGGAATCAATTTGTCGTCTTCCATCACAGGGTACAGTTTTCAAGCAGGAGCTTCGACTAACAGACTCATATTAATAAACATTCCTTGGTAGATTTCTATAAACTTCTTCTATTATAATCTATAATCGTTAAGCTGACACACTTCGACTAACAACTTAGGAAAGTTCAGACATTTATAGTGATAGACAAAGTCTTCCACTCGTACAATAGGAGGAAGAGCCCAAGAGGCGAGTCTTGATGAGAAGCTAGTAGTGAATACACTCATCACTAGGAATGTCCGTGAGGACAAGTGACAGATATGGTCTCCTCCCATCTCTTTAGAAGATGAGCTTATGAGGAAAGTCTCGATGGAAAGTTAGTAGTGGATAAAATCTTCACTAGAAAGACCCCTTAAGAGAAACCGGAAGACAAGGTCTTCACCCATACTCTTGGAAGAAGAGTCCATGAGGCAAGTATTGATAGGAGCTAGTAGTGGATACAGTTGTCAGTAGGAAGACCCCTTGAGGGCAAGTGGTAGATAATGTCTTTACCCATACACCTTTAATCCGAGCTCAGGAGGCAAGTTTCCATGAGAAGCTAATAGTAGTTACACTCGTCACTAGGAAGGCCCCTTAAAGGCAAGTGACAAACAAAGTCTCCACCCATACTCCAAGAAGATGAGTCTAAGAGAAAAGTCTCGATGGAAAGTTAATGGATGCACTCTTCATTAGGAAGACCCCTTAATGGTAAGTGACAGACACGGTCTCTATCCATACCCTTGGAAGATGAGCCTAGGAGACAAGTTTTGATGAGAAGCTAGTAGCGGATACATTTCTCACTAGAAAGATTTCATGAGAGCAAGTAATTGGCATGGTCTCCACTAAAAAAAAATCTTAGAAAGCATGAGGCTCAAAAGGTACATGATTTTCTTTATATAAAACTCATATGCTAACCCAGATTGCAGACTTATACATATTTAAGAAGCCAAAGAATTTTAATAGGAAAAACCCTTAAAAGAGTTCAATGTCACTTTGCCCTTAGTGAAGAGGCGAAGACAGTAAAATTACTCAAATAGCGGGTCAACGAAGGCTCCAAAGTTGGGCAACAACAGCTCAGAAGTTGGGCAACAAAATCTTAAAAGTGGGTCAAAAGCACCAAGAAGAGGGGAGACTACTTCTTTGAAAGAAACATAAAAACAATCTTAGAAGCAATTTCAAAATTTCTACTACATCAAGAAATAAAAAGGTATATACGAAGACACCATCACAGTTTACAAATGTCATATCAAGCAATTGAAAAGTTATAACGGTCAACACATCAGTATAAAAGCTATAATACAATAATATAAATAAATACATTAATCCATACTACAATATCCTCCTCATTGTCAGGAGGTCTGTAACTTCAGGTTCTCTTCATCAAAAGCTAACACACTCGTTTGAAAATCCTGCAAAGTCTCCACATTCTGGCTGAGGGGATATTCTTTTAGTTCTCGCTAAGGATATAGTTGATCTTTACAATTTTGGTCTTTCAGGCCCTCAAAGAAAGGGCCAACTCTTCTTAAAATGGCGATGACATCACCTCATCAAAATTTTGGTACTTTCATTGATTTTTAGAGGCACGATATTCTCTAAATATCTGTTTCTCAGCAATGTGAAAATCTCCCTTATAAAGTGCTACATCAACACAGAAATTCTCTTTCATAGAGCATCATACTAGTTGACGGACTGGAGAATCCCCTCTAAAATGCATGCAGAGGGAGGGCTGTGAGATCTAGGATGTGTGATAGAGAAACTTCAAATTTTCTTCACAAAGAATCCCCTTTGGAATGCGTGACGGAGAGACTCGTGGTTTTTTTTCATGAAGAATCCCCTCCTAGGTAGTGGGAAAACTCCAAGTTTTCTTCATTAAGAATCTCCTCTGGATTGCTCGGTGGGGAATCTCTAATATTTCTTCACAAAGAATCCACTCTTTAGAATGTGTGATAGGAAAACTAACTTTTATCCACGAAGAATTCCTTCTGAAATGTTCGATGGGGAAGCTTGAATATTTCTAAATGAAGAATCCCCTCCATAATGCCCAGTGAGGAAACACTAATTAATGCACGGAAAACTCCAACTTCTCTCCACATCAACCAAAGTAGTTCCATAAATGAATTTAGTAGGATTCAAACGTGGGAGGTAAAGTCTCGCGCCAACTGAGCTAAATTTCTTTCCTTATATATATATATATATATATATATATATATATATATATATATATATATATATATATATATATATATATATATATATATATATAT